>JARQAB010000096.1:0-125000 GCA_036172955.1 Meloidogyne arenaria
ATTATATTATAAAAGCTAAAAAATTGTCGGACCCCTTTTTCTTTTATAAATATTTTTCTATTATTTTCATAATTTTTATTTTTTATATTTAATATATTCATTTATTAAGTATATCCGCTTTTCACTGATGAAATCTGTTCTCTCACTCAATCACGCCTTTTTTTACTTTTATAATTTGCTTTTAAACTCGATTAAAAAATGTTAAATTAATTAAATAAAAACAAGTTTTTTAAACCTTCAAGGAGAAGGTCAGAATGAATTAATTGAGAAGAAAATCTGAGTGATTATAAATGCTAAAAATTGTCAGACCTTATTTTAGCCACCAGTCTTGTTTAATATTTACGAAAAAAAACATTTAAAAATCTTCTATATTTTACCTAATATTTTTCTAAAAACAATATAATTGTGAAGAAATCTGATATTTACATAATCTTAAGAAAATTTTTTATAAACCTTTCATTTACTTATTTTTCCATCCATTTTATATTACATTCTTCTCTGTATTTTCAAAAATTGGCACTCTGATGAACAGGCAAAACCGAATCCAAAAGATAAGGATCAGTCTGAACCCATTTTGTTCCAATTCGTTGTCTTCGCTTAGCATGCTTTATTAATTGTTTTTTGTTATCTAGGAAATAGCTAATTTTTATTAAATTAATTTAAAATTCAACCTGAAGACATTACATGGTAAAGCATTCTCGAACGCCACGGCATCCTTGCTACTACTGCGTCTAACGAACGTTTATCTCCCTTTTCTGAAAAAATATTTTTCCCCTTATTTTTTAAATTCTTATATTTAAATTTACTTTCAGGTCCTTGTTCTAAAGCTACAGATTCTCTTCCATCAATTGGTTCAATAGGTTGTTCATAACCTCCATCACCTCCTTCATAACCACCAACATCAACCAATGCTTTTTGGTAATCTTTGTCTATTTTACCACGAACATCATCAGCTAATGCATGGATTTGTTTTTGAATAATTGTTAACATTGTAGACACTAATGCAAGTCCAATTAGTAGCATTATACCAACAAGGATTATGTAATTTGATTTTGATGGGATTACATCACCTATAAAAATTAATTTTGGTACTAGAATTAAGTTTTAAAATTTATACAAACCAAAGCCAACTGTGAGGAATGAGATCAGCACAAAATAGAGCGAAAGACCTTTAAATTTTATAAAATTTCACAATTAAAATTCACTTTCAAACCATAATTCCAAGTATCTTCCCAAAGTAGAAACAAATAAGCACATAGTAAAATCCAAATAATTGTAACTGCAATCAAAAACCAAATTGGAAACTAAAAATTATTTATAGGAAATTAATTAATGCGCAAATAAAAAAAAGAAGAGGGAACCTTAGGGGTTCTCTCCCTTCATTTTATTTAATTTATAAACCTGTAATAATTCATCATTAGAATCATCTCCAGAATCAGTAGTTGTAGTACCTTCTTCTGAACCCTTTTCTCGTTCCAAATGCTGATCACTTTCTGTAGCAATAGTCATCTTTTAAATTATATTTTTAATTTTTTTAAAAATTTTATAAACCTTTCTTTCCAAATTCTTTGAAAAACAACCTAACATTCTACCAATAAGTCTCCAAACAAGCAAACAAATTCTTGCGAACATTCCTCCTAAAGCAATTAGAGCAAACAAGGCCAAAGGAATTCTTTATTTAAAAAATATTAAAAATTTAAAATCTATTTTTACTTAATATCACATATTTTATTTACTAAAATTTACTGTATTACTCAATAAAATTATTCATCATATTGAATAAAAAGTGACAGCCCCCTAACAGCTTCCGTGGCGCAATCGGCAGCGCGTTCGGCTGTTAACCGAAAGGTTGGTGGTTCGAGCCCACCCGGGAGCGTGTATTTTTTAAATTTTTTAAAAATTCTTATCATTTAAATTTGGCAAATTAATAAAATTTGGCATAATTTTCAATTTTTTATCAAATTAAATTTTTTCAATCAAAAAAGAATACCCAATAAGTGCATATATAATTGTTAATATTCGCCCAGTTGTTGTTATTGGAACAATATTTCCATAACCAATTGTTGTATAAACTGTCATAGAAAAATAAATACTTCCCCATATTGTCCATTTTGTTTCGTTTAAATTAATTTCATGCACTCCAAGTTTTTCACGATAATAAATTAGTGTATTAATTGTGTGGTTATATGCCTAAATATTAAAATTTAAAAAATGTTCACTAAATTTTATTTTTAAAAATATACATACTCTGGTTGGTGACATTGATTTTATTGTATTCAATCTGTAAGCTGTGTTCTACACAAATAAAATTAAATTTTAATTTTTAAAATAAATTTTAAAAAACCTTTAATAATAATTCCCTTTGCGTTTTTAATTTGTCCAATTCGAATTCCTCATTTGGTCCTTCAATTAACATAAAAATAATGGCACCAATAATTGTATAAACGCATAAAACAAAGATTGGGATCTAAAAATAATTTTTGTTAAATTAAGAAAATATCTAAAAAATTTAAAAACCTAATAGAAAAAATTTTAATCTAATCAAAAAGATAATAAATTATTCAAAATCTTTTTTAAATAAATTTAAGAGAAAGAAAAAACTTGATTCCGGTGCCGGGAATCGAACCCGGGCCACGTGGGTGAAAACCACGGATCCTAACCACTAGACCACACCGGATCATACAAGCTCTCAATAATTATTCCACTTATTCCCTTTTCTTTCTCTAAATTGACAGTAGTAAAGAATGAGTTGTGTAATGAGAAAAAATAAAACATACCAATGACTTAAAATCGTGTTTAAATTTCTGCAGGAGTCCTTGCACTTGTCCTGCTATCATAACCATTAGTAACAAATATTATATGAAGGATTTTTGGAAAAAAATTAAATTAAATTCAAGTTTTTTAGTAAACCAATTACAGAAGGAAATGAGGTGCTGGTGAGGAAAGTGTTGCGTTTACTCTAAATTTGAAACAATTAAAAGCACAAAATTGGGTTTTATTTATTTTAAAAGAAGTAACAAAAATGTGTTCAATTTTTAATTTATAATTGTTCATTTACTATAAATATAATAAAAAGGCGGATAAAAGAGGGCTTTTTAAGATTGTCGGAACATGAGAAATAAATAAAGATTAATAGAAGAGAGAAAAAAGTGCAAACCTGCCGACATTTGTTACCAGATATTTTTATTGCCAGATTTTAGAGATTGAACTAAGAATGAATATACGAATCAATTGCTTGATAGAAAACGAGAAACAAATCCTTTCTGGGTTGAATTTTGGTATAAACAACAGGTGACATTCACTACTTATTAAAAATAAACTTATGGTTTAAAAGAAAATATAACCTCGCCTTGAGAATGATGCCAACGACAGATGCCTTTCAGACTCCTAAACATTAAAACTTTTGAAAAAAAATATTTTAAAAAATCAAAAAGATACTTTGAAACTCGAATATCAAATCAGTAACATCTCCACACTTCCACGAGGTGATCCATTTCTTCTCCCTCCCCGCCATTTAATTTAAAAAATATAAAACTGAATTTATTTAAATCAGCTCTTGACAAAATATTTAAAAATATAAACTTTATTTTTAGAACAACAAAGAAAAAAATAGAATAAAAGCTCTAAAAATTAAAAAAATAATGAATTTAATTAAAAAATTGCATATGTAAAAGTTGGGAATATTTTGATGACCGGGAACTACATATGTTTAGAAGATTAAAACCTTAACCAAATAAATGAATTTAAGGCACGCTAAAATTTGGGAGAAGCTGAAACTGGAATAAATGGGCATTAGAAGTTTTCAAAATTTAATAAATTTAATTAATAATTTAATAATTTGAAGGCCAATTTTGCCTATTTTTTGTTTTAACAATTATAGATTGATTTTTAATTTTTTTATTTCTTTGTACTTCAGAACAATCTTCTCCTCCATTAATAAATATTTGATGATTATTTTGTCTAGGTAAATGTTTTGTTATGGTATTATTAACATAAGAAGTTGAAGTTGCTGTAAAAGAATTATTAATGAAAGGAATGCGCGACAATTTTGTTGTATTATTAGGTTCTGTTGAAGGAATTATTACTGTTTCTTGTTTTCTTCGTTGGCTTGGATTTAAAGAAATACTAAAAAAATTTTTTTTAATATTTAAATGGGGTCAGTTTTTCGGTTTTTCGGATTTTACAAATTGTAAAAACTATTCCGGAATTGAAAAAATATTTTACAAATTGTAAAAACTATTACGGAATTAAAAAAAATATTTTACAAATTGTAAAAACTTTTCCGGAATTAAATAAAATATTTACAGAATATTCTATTAAATTCCGGAAAAGTTTTTAGTTTGTGAACTATTTTATTGAATTCCCTGGATATTTATTCCGTTTCAAAAGATGAAGGTCTTCTGTGTCTTAGTGTAAGGGTGTGGGACTTCGGTGGTAAACCCATTTAAAAAATTAAAATAAAAAATAACCTTGACGATTTCAAATTTTCTTCTCGGATATTATTATCATTATCACAAGTAATTAACATTTGTACTCTTCTACGAGGTGATCCATCTCTTCTCCATTCTAAAGGTCCACAATTTTGTTGAGCAATTACTTTAGCTTTTGTATGTAACCAATTATTGTTGCTAGAAGATGATTGAGTTTCTTCTTCCTTTTCGCTATTTTTAATAATTATTTTTGTTGTTTGTTTTTTATTATTTTGTTCGTCTTCATTTTCTTCAGTCAAATTATCGTAAAAAGATCTTTGTTCAATTGGTGTAGAATTATTAGTGGAAGTATCAACATTTTTGTCATTAAATAAAGGCAATATTTGCTGTTGATCATTATTCATTTGTTGTTGTTTTGGTTGCTTATTTATCGAGGAAAGTGATTGACAATGATTAAAGAATTGTTCAATAACACGACCTACATCTGGAGATTTTAATTTAGACGACGAAGAAGTTGAAGACCGTCTATCGTCTAAAAAATATTTAAAACTTAATATAAACTCTAAAGGTGAAGAAATAGTAAACTAAAGTTGGAGGAGAGTGATAAATCATAAATTTGCTTAAGAAAAGTAAATGCGTAAAGGGAAACATTTAAAAATTTTCAAAAATTCAAATTCGTTGGCTGAAAGGAAGGAATTATAATGGGACTTGATGGAAAACAAAAAAAAAGATGACCCTATTAACCTTAAGTATCGAAAAAATAATTTAAAGATTTTAAATAAACAAACCTCTTTGCCTTTCTCTTGTTCCATTCATCATTGGTCTTTCTGTTTTGTCATTACTCTTACTATTTTCAATTCTTGAGGGAACTTCTTCCAATATTTGCCCATTTAAAATATTAAAATCATCATCAAAACTCTCATCAGGTTGAAAAATTGTTAAAGATGAAGAAGAAGACGAACACGAATTATTACTTGAAGTACTGCTACCATCAAATTTTTCGATTTCATTAATCTTAAAAAAAACTAATTAAATTTTTGAATTAAATTACTTCAACAGTTTCGGCAAATTTAACGATTTTTTGAAGTTGTTGTTTATAACCATTTCTTGAACATTTTAATTGTTCAGCTAAACGTTCCATTTCTTCAATTGGTGAAATATTTAAATTATTTTTATTTTTAAAATTTTCTTCTTTAATTAAATTAAAATAATCATTCAAATCATTTTTGTCTTCTTTAATTAATTCTTTACTTTTATTTGTTCTTCTTAACATTCTTGGTGGTGAAGAATGTTCGCCTCTTATATTATTGAAATTTGAATAATTTACATAATGATTAGAAATATTTTGGTCATCAAATAATGTATTTGGATGTGTTGAAGTATGTCTGAGTACTTGTGGAAGATAACAATTATTGTTTTTGTTGAAATATGTTTTATCCTAAAAAATGTTTTAAAAATTAAAAAGGGTGTGTGGAATATCGGGACAGACATAACGGGATTAGGGTGACAAAAATTAAATTTTTTGTGTGTTTACTCTGGTTCTAACACATAAAAAGACCCAGTGACAAGACCCAGTGATCGGAGGTCCATAAATCAGTAGGCTGACTGTTCGAGATGAAATATCCCTCCGCATGACATAAATCATTTTTTAAATTAAATAGCCCCATTCATAAAAATAAAAAAAAAGAAATCAAAACAAACATTATTTCCATTTTGCAAAACAGAATGTGCATCAATAAGGCTTTGAGTTTTGTTTGATAACATTTTAACTGGACTGTTTTGAACACGAGATACATATGTTGATTGTTCTGAATCAGATTGAGGTCTATAACCGGTTCTTCCTTTACTGTCTCTATACCATGCAGCAGAAGCTAAAATTGAAGTTGACATTGCTTCGTCTTCCTCTTGTTCCATTATTTTATTATCCTGTTGCTGATTTTCCTGTTTTTCTTGTTGTTTTAGTTTTTGCCTTGGTTTTGGTTGCGGTTTTGAGATATTATGTCCATTCTGTAAAAATCAATTATTAATAATATTTTTATCGAAATTAACCATTTCTGATGTTTTTGAACTGCTAGAAGATGAAGTACATTTAGGAGGAAGTTCACTATTTATTAAAGTTGATGGTGGAGAGGTGTTGGCGATACTTTTTTGTTGGGAATTATTTGTCGAATTGTTTTTGTTTTTCTGCTTTAAAGATGTTGAAGATATTCTGTGGGAAAAATATTTTAATTGTAAGATGAGTGGCTTATTTGTCAGTTATTTTGACGACAAAATTGGAAATTTTGAAATTTTTTGCCTTTGACAAAAATATGCATTCTCTTTACATTATTTATCTAGTTAAAAGATCTCTAAATATTTGCTTAAAAAATTTTCAGTCTTTGGACGATCTCAAAAAATTCCAAAAAATGAAAGCCTACAGGAAAAACCCTCCCAGATTTATTAAAATAATATTTTAATTAAAAACCTCCTATTTAACGACTCTTCATTTCGGTCTTTATTGTTCTGAAGTTGTTGTTCTTTATATTCATCCAAGTCTTCCTCATTTTGTCCATTTTTCTTTCTCATTGATGTACCACCATTTTTTAAAGATTCCCACGCTTCTTGAAGTGAATTGGCTCCGTTTTCATCCATTTTTTCGTTTCCATTTGTTGTTGAAGATTTCGAAAGTAAAGGCAATAATAGTGGAGGCCACCATTTTCTCTCAGGTGATGGTCTTCTTTGAGGGGAGGAAGATGATGAGGAAGTCCCCGCTCTTCCAAAGAAGGAAGGTCTCCTTTTTAAAGGAGAAAGACGTCGTTGCCACTGTTGAATTTGTTGAGTATTACCATTTTCTTGGGTTTGTTTTTGTTGTTCTTCTTGTTTTGATAAAGCTGATGGCATACTTAAAGAAAATTTTTAAAAAATTTTTACAGTTTAAAATTAGTTGGTGGGACAGCTTCTTATAGGACATAAGAAATGATAGAAATGACTAAAACATTGATGATCATAAGCCGTTACATTTTTAATTTTTGATCCCACAAGTAATAAATAGAAAAAAATAAAATGGGTGGAAGGATGTGTCAAAATGTGGACGTCATAAAGAATTAAAACACAATTCTTGAAAAAAGTGACCAAAAAAATAAATCTAAAAATACGTGGTCATGAACAACAAAGTATTTTAAAATCTAAAAATTAATATAAAAAAGACTAACCAATCCAATTCATCCCTCGCCATTGGAATATTATTAATAAATTCATTTCCTCCATGCCTCCTCCCATTATTCCTCATTTTTAGAATGCGGCTCATTCCACAAACATCCAACAGCTTTTCTTGCAAAACCGTTTATCCGCCAAGGAAGGATGGCAAAAGCTGTAGTAGAATAGAATATAGAGGATAAAAAGTAGTTGTAGTAATAATAGAATGTGGACAAATAAAGCATTAAACCGAGCCTGAAAATTGTAAAAAGGGAAAAAATAATATTTTCTTTAAAACAAAGGAGGTAAATAAATAAACAAATAGAAAATGTGAAAAATAAACAAGTTCTAAATAAATAAAAATAAACTTTCCAATAAAAACCCCTAATAAACCCAAACAAAAAAATTAAAAATTTCTTCATTGGAAAGAGATAATGGAAAATGGAGAGATTTTCTCTAACTGTCGTCAATTTGTTAGAGAAATCTTTTCCCCATTTAAAAATAAACGTTAAAAAACGTCTTAATTAAAAAATTTCACGAATTGTGTAGTATTTAACAATTCATATTCCCAGCAGATAAAACATGTAGCAGATGGTTATAAAGGTAGTGACGACCGCCTTTGAGGACACTAAACAATGACAACTGGCAGATCGAGATTAGTAAAATATTGATTATGGGGTGACCCACCTTGTTAATGTGAATGGATTAGTTTTAAATTAGTTCTCGGAGCAATTAGAATCACAGAGGCGTGCGCCATAAACTTCAGGTTATCCCTCAGACCATAAAATCTTTACAATAAATTCGAAACATTCAAAATAGATCTACAAACGACTGACCACCAGCTAAACCATTCAGTACTATTAAATATCCTCTAAAGTTCATTTAAAAAATCTATTTTAGTAATCTACTCATATCCACAAAAAGACCACCTACTATATCAAATTTCATGTTTAGCTGGCTGATTTAATCCTACTGCTCTTAATTTCACATGCATCTTTAAATACATACAAAATGTTAGCAAAAAAATAAAAATAAACTAGCTTTACACCAAAATGAATCAAAATATTTTAAGAAAGGCAAAAACCTTAACAAATATAAAAAATTAATTTTTATTCAAGATTAATAAAGGCAAATATTTATTAAAAGCTGACAAGAGCGTCAAATTTTCATTTAATTTTAAAAAATTCGTTTTTTGGTGAGTAAAGGAGGCTGTGCACAATTAAACTTGGTTCTATTAGCGTTGTATTAGTCTCATTATTGCACACAGCCTTTGATATAGAGGTTCATAGTTTGAAAATTTGTATAATATCAAAAAATGTAGATTCCTTTAGTAACGAAGTTGAAAATCGAAAATATTGTTGTTTTTAGTAGTGCTGAAGTGTTGCCTTTTCTAGTTCAACATTTAAGTGAAGAAGCAGTACCATAATGCGTGTAATACAGCAGGGAACCAGAGTAGAAAACTAAAAGAAGATTGCTTGTTATAAACAAACCTGCACATGGATACGGATACAGATATCCGGATGCGTGCGGATATCCGCTTGATACATTTAGATACGGGTACCAAAATCCGTGTCCATGCGCAAATCTGGTTATACTCTAATTAAACAAAAATTAAACGTACCAAAGAACAATGGAGATGAGCACGTGAACTAAAAATTCGTTTATTTCATGATAAAGTATCAAAAAAACTGACCATTACAATCCGAATTTGCGTGAATGAAGATAGCCAATGGCTGAAATGAGGAAGATATTTTACTCACACAATTTAAAAAAGTTACTTACTGGAAGAATAATACAAAGAATGAGTTCAATAATTTGTTGCGCGTCGACTGCCATTATTGAAGCTTAAAATTAGTGTAGAACAATAGTATTTTTGATAATTATATTCTAAAACAAATTTGTAAATAGTTAAAAATGGAATGTTCCTTAAAACAATGGATAAGTTAAAACTTAAAATAATCAATGAAGATATTATTCTTATGATGTTATCGAAAGGCAGTCATCTAATAAAAGTTTTTTGATTCTCAAAATAAAAAGGAAACTTAAAAATGAAATGAGATTTAGTGTAGCAATTAAAAACAAAGCTACTATTATTTCTTCTATTCTCGTTTTTTTAAAATGCCAGCTGGAATAAATAAAAAAATGTGTATATCTATTGCCAAGCGCCATTGACTTTTTTGAAACAAGTAAAAATAAAATGAATTGAGAGGGGACTGAGAATTGCCTATGATTTCAAAAAAATTTTAACGGAGAGAAAAATAAAAAGGTAAGAGCTTACAATTAAATTTATGTAAGGCTTGAAAAATCCGCTTTTCGGGATTATGAGGCTTCAGGATTTAAAGGGATATTGGACGAAAATGTTCTAATCATTTTAATTCAACCTCAATATTTGAAAAATAAAGAAAAAATCATTAAAAATGAAAACAAGTTCTCCTCTAATAAAACATTTCTTTCACATTAAAAATACCACTCAAAATGATTTTACATTATAAAAATACTTATTGAGGCTAAAAGTAGACCCTTAAAATTAAAAGTATTTGCTGGAGAAAACGGAAAATGAGAAAGAATAGTTAGATAAAATGGTTAGGAAAAATAAAATTACCAAATCGAGCAACACGTGAATTTGGAAAGTCGGGAGGGAGGGCCACCATGAATCATAAAAATGATCGGCGAAATAGTAAAAATAGGAGGGCCATTATTTAATATGTAAACAATCGAAAGATGAGTATGTTATGTGTACTTCTTTGATCCCATACTTTTTTGTAAATATACGTAGATTATTTTTATTTTTAAATCAAAAAAGTAATCAACGATATTTTAGATATGAAATTTTCAATTTACAAAAAATCATGGAAAGATACATAAATATAAAAAATCAAATCAATATTTGTGAATAAACAAAGGTGTTTCTAGGTGGCGGTAAAAGTCCATTGTACAGGAAAATAAAAAAATAGTGTCGAATTAACCTGTTTTTTAACCAGCGGTGAATTTGGGAGAGTTTTCTTGTTTTTAAACATTTTTCATGTGATGACATATAGAATACCAATGTTTTTGAAATACTTTGGTTCCCTACATGTGATGATTCAAGGAATTTTTTTTGTGTAATCTTATTAAGTCATGGAATTTCAACTTAAATAACGCTTGTTTATTCAATCAACGTGGTGTTTCAAATCTAGTCAAGACTAGATAATCAATAAAACATTTGATCTAACAATAAGTATACTAAAAATGGGCCATTTCTATGAGGTGAGTTTTTATAACAGACAATACTCAAGTAAAGAATATTGCTTTCATCCTTATGAATTGATCGATTATCTAAACATGAACAAAATTTTGCTTGTTATAAAAGAAGACATATAACTATAAAATAATATTACTTACTACCTACTAAAAATAGATGCTTTATAAATTTATTAAGAATTAATTGGAGGATTAGCCAAAATAAAGTTAATAGCAATTAATTCACAAAAATATTAGATAAAAACAAAATGGTTAAGGGATATCATTGAGATTCAAAATAACATTTGGAATAAATTAAAAATAGTTTAGTGTAGGGAAGTTTAATAAGGAACAATGTAAGTTAAAAAACCTGTCAAATCTTGACAATAAGATTTCAATTATTTGGAATGCTATTCACCGATGATGATGTACTTCTATGTCTAAAAATAGCGATAACATAAAAAATTAAAAAAAGTTGTTTACCCTTCAGTTATTTTCTCTTCAAGTAATGTATTGCATCGTTCCACAACTAGTTCATAATTCATAGTTTGGTCAAAATAACTCCCATAATCAGACAAAATTTCTCGTAGATTATTAATTTTTACTTCATATTTTCTCAACATTATATCCTTTCGTCTCCATTCATCTCTTAATTCTAAGGTGTTCTAAAATTTATTTAAAAAAATTTAAGTAATTTTAAATAGAAAAAACACACCTTGTTTTCTGCCTCCAATTGCTGGCATCCTTCTTGCAATTGCTGACATCTTGCTTGTAATTGTTTTATTGTTCGTTCATGACTTTCCAAAGAGGTGTGTAGTTGCTGTATTTCGCTATCCTTATTGGCACATTCTTCACGATTTAATTCCTTAAAAATACTTGTTGATAGGAACTTAATTTTTGCTTAGAATTTTTAAACCCTCTTAAAAACTCATAAAATTCACCAAAAGAAAATTTAAAAAACCTTAAATCTTTGTGCTGCCGTCAAAATTTGCTCATTTTTATCGTCCAATTCCAAATTTCGTTTTCGAAGCTCCTGAATCTGTCTTCGTAGATCATTTATTTCAAGCTCCCTCGCTCCTCCATATTTAGTTTGATAGTAATATTCATTCCGCTAAAGATAAATAAAGTTTAAGGAAAATTCCACTAAAAATTAAAAAAAACCTGTAATTTGTTTTGCAAATCCTCAATTTGGCCATTACTAAGTTCTAGTGCACTTCGCATTTCTTCAAGTGATCTGCGTGTTTCTCGAAATTTTTTGTCTATTTCGTCCCTAGCTTCCAAACATTCATTCTTTAAAAGTATTTCCCGATTGAGTTGAGCTTTTAATGTATCCCTTTCTTCTTCAATATTTTTACATCTTGAACATGACTAAAAAGAAAACACAAATTAGCTTTTGAATAGGGACGATTCAGTTATTCGAGACGAAAATTTAGAATATTATGGCCCTACTTTGAATTGCCCATGCTGGAATGATTTTTACCGCCTATTTTTAGTAATAAAAAAATTAAAAAATGAAAACCTTAATACGGCTTGGTCCTTCTTCCGAATGATTTAAATTTTCAAAAGATGAGGGAGCACTCATTTGAAGTTCTTGAAACTCTTAAAATTAATATAAACCTTCTACATATAAAAGAAGAGCTCACTCTTATTGTATACTTCAATCGAACGATTCAAATCCAATTTGAGATTTTTAATTCTCTCAACCAATTCTATTTGCTCGGAGTTCTGTGCATCTTCACCAGCTATTCCACTATGAATTTGAGCAAAAACATCAGCAGTAGTGCGTAATTTATCAAAAAGAGCACATACAAGTTGACCAAGAGCATGTTCTCGTACTGAATCAGGACGTTCTGTTCTCTTAAGAAAAAAATTCTTATAAGGATAAAAAATCTTAATCCAAAAATGAGAAATATTTTAAAGCAGCTTTTAATCTTACCGCTGTGCTTTGTCTGCTTTCACAATCAGAATTTTGATCAATATGTTGTAAACATTCTTCAAACGAACGATCAAACCTGTCGTCGGCTGGAGACGCAACACGATTTTCACGTAAATGATAGTTTATAGATTCTTCATTTCTGAGTAGATCTCTCAACTTAAACATAATTCTAAAGAAAAATAAAGCATTTTAGAAATACCCCGACATTCTCATGTTCAAGAGAATCAGCAATAGTTCTTAATTCATTATACTTCTTATCACTCTCTCTGATCATTTCCTTTGCATCGTCTTTAAAATGTTGGAATTCCCTGTTCAGCTCTGCCAAGCGGTCAACTGCTCTTCTATATTTGCTTTTTTGTTCCTCTAGCTCGCTTAATTTACCAGTAACCTAAATATTTTTATTTTTAGGTAAAAATATAATCAAGAAAAATACAAATTTAGTGCAGTCTTGTCCTTCATAATTCTTTAAATGAGGTATTGCTCTTCTAAGTTCTGTATTTTCACTCTCAAGATCGCGTACCTGACGGTGTAATCTTTCCACTAATTCTGTGTTATTCGCCGATTCAACACTAGCAGAAGCTTGAAATTTATTTAGAAAAGGTAAAAACAGAGCAAAACTCACCACTCCCCCTTGAAATGTCAGCACTTAATAACATAAAAAATTAAAGTAAAATAAATTTAGAAAACCTCATGATTGAATTATCTGCGGTTGTAGTATCATTCATTGATTTCTGGAATGCAATCAATTTATAGCTAACAAATAAAATATTTAAAATATTTGTTGTAAAATATTTAGCAAAACATCTGAAAACAAATTGAAAAAGTCAGTTATAATAGGCATTGAACTGTTTTTGTTAAACTACAAACAAAATTTCAAATTTCATACATACTTGTAAAAAATAACAAAAATAATGTCAACTATTTAATAATTTATTTATTTAAAACTATTCGAGGAAAGACTGTTTCATTCTTTTCCAGACTGATAGTTCCAGAATCTTTACGTGAACACATGAAACAAGCGAATTCTAGGCCTCTATCAGAGTGTGGAATACCGAGGCTAAAAATAAAAGATATGATCATTAACAAATCTCCTTACATTGATAACAATCTATCAGCAAAATCTGGCGTAACTGGTTGCAAGTAAATGGCCGTAAGGCGGACTGTCTCGTAGGTAATAAAAAGAATAGAATCAACTTTCTTTTGTGCATTAATAATTTTCCAGGGCTCATATTGTTGAAAGAGAAGATTCGCCAACTGAACAAGTTCAACAAGTAAATCAAGTACACGATGAATATTTTGATTGTTGTAATGTTCAGTCGCAATCTCTTTATTTTAATCAAATTTAGACAAAATTATTGAATATATTTAAAAAACCTGGTAAAGTTACTAGTTTTTCAATAAGTTGTTTTGCTGTTGCTTTACTCATTTCATCGTCAAAATGGGCCAAAAGTTCATTAGTATCAGTCCTGATAGGATAATGTCTTGATGGATTGAGCTTTGGGTTAAGTGAGCGTTGCAATAAATTTCCCAAATCATTGACCAAATAAGCATTAATCAATGTTACTGCCTTCTCCAATGTAAAATCTAAAAATAAATGTTATATTTTAAACGCATTATGTAAATTATAAAAATTATCAAAAATAATCATATGCAAATCCTACCCTATGTTAGTATGAAATACTCTAATAGAGGAGAATAAATGATTGAATATTATATTCTAATATGTTTCAGGAAGAAGAACCAGGAAAACCTCAAAATTGGTGTTTTACAATCATCGTCATCTCTATTGTAGATATTAATTATTTGAATAATTTTAATGCTTTTCTTAAGATAAGCTTTATTAATGTTACAATATTTGTGGTTATTCGAGTGCTATTAGATACAGAGGATGAATTTGATGAACCCTTAGTCAACGGTTTTTTAAAATACACTAAAAAATAAAAGATAAAATTTAGGAGAGTTAAGAGAAGAATTAACAAAATTCTTAGGATTTTTTGCCTTAAGCTTTTGCTTTGGTTGTTGGTGCTGTTTTTGTTGTAATGGGAAATGTTTTAGGTTTTTCTCGAAAGAAAATTTATTCGATTTTATTTAAGGTGTTTCTACTTTTTGAACCCAAAAAGGTGGAGGCTTGGACATTGGTGGGCCATCTTTATTGGACACCAATTCATTCATACAAAAACTGAAAGACAAACAAGTTAATGTTTAATACTAGAAATATTTTCTAAACTCTGAAATAAAACCAGATGTAACACAAAATGGCCAAGAGGACCATTTAAATCTGAAAGATCTTTCAACAATAAAAAATAGAAGGAACCATATTAATGATGTTGAAAATGGTAATGCAATAAAGAATAACAGGAGAGAAGGGCAAAAAATCAACAGAATATCCGAAACAGATTTTGATATAGAGAGGCGGGTATCTCCCATCTTTATTACCTCAAATTTATCTGAAGCAATGGAAGAAAATAATGAAACAGAGGAGGAAATTAATCAAAAACCTTTAAGCTTTGTAGCGTCATCAGAAAATAAAGAAAGCTGGAGAGAAAACAAGGTAAAACCTGGGTTGATTACAACCCACAAAATCCTATTTATTTTTAATTAGATGCCAATGCCTACAAAGTTAGGTATTCGACGATGGTCTTTGGCACATCATATTAGTTCCGAGAATCTCATTAAAATGATAGAAGAAAGGGAAAATGAAAGAGGAATAAAAAATAACCAAAAGGATGTTAAGCGAGTCAATTTCATGCACAAAGAAAGAATAGATAAACTTAAGGTGAGTTGAAACACTTTGAAAACCGAAAAATTCTAACATATATCTAGGTTCCTATACATATATGTTCTCCGGCTAAGATGACAAATAGAAGTAAAGGAACAGAAAACCCGGCATACGAAATGGAAGAAATTTCTTAAGTAACGACAAGAAAACAGTGATAAACCAGATAAAAGACAAATTGTATAAATAACAATAAAGAAATCTTGTAAATTAGTAGGTCAAAGTACTTACATAAAACTCAAAATAAGTACTTATTTGAAAATAAAAAATAAGCCAACCTCCATGTTCATAAGGTATTTGCTTCAGTAAAAAATAGCGTAGTCCATCAACAGAAGTTATTTCAGCTGTCTTTAGAGGACAGAAAACATTTCCCTGGCTTTTTGACATCTAAAAATAGAGAAATAATTAAAGAGCGAGAATTTTCAAAATTAACCTTTCTCCTTCCAGAAAGCCAATGTCCATGAACGAGTAATTTCTTTGGCAGAGGTAAATCAGCAGCAAGTAAAAATGCAGGCCAGTAAATTGCGTGAAATCTGAACAATTTTAATATAAAATTGAAGGAAAACCTCAATACTTGAAAATATCAATGCCTAAGATTTGAATAGTTGGTGGCCACGAAGCTATTTGTTTAGGATAACCAACAGCAGTAAGATAATTAACTAATGCATCAAACCAAACATAAATCTTAAAAAAACGTTTAGTCAAACTGTAGTTGAACATTAATTTTAAAATTTTCTCAATTGCCAAAGAAATTTTAAATAAACCGTCTGTGAATTATCATTTGGAACAGGAATACCCCAAGAACATCTGTTTATGGGCCTAGAAATTGAAATTTGAGCAGCCGAATCTTTGGACATAAAATCATCAATATATGAAATTAAATGAGATTGATATATCACTCCTTAACAGAGAGAAATTGAATAATTAGGTAGAATTTAAAAAACCTGGTTGATTAGCCCAATCACGAATTTGTTCATAAAATCGCGATAAATCAAAAGCATAATTTTCTTCTGAAATTTTTGAAACAAGTGATTTTGTCTCTTTGGTAATCAAAAAGTTAAAAAGAAAATTAATAAAAGTTGAAAATTAAATAAACTTTTGTTTGCTCTCCATTAGTTGTAGTATGATCAATTACTTCGTAGTCGTCGTAGAAGCACTCATCGACTGAAGAATACCAACCTTCATATGAACGTTTGGAAATATGACCCCTTTTGTCCAACAAATTCTATTTAATAAATGTTAGAAAGATTTTTACAAAGAAATCATACCCAAAAATGATTTACAGCCTCAATATGTTTGGGAGAAGTTGTTCGAGTAAATCGTGTATATTTTATGCCAAATTTTTTGAAAACATTCATAAACATGCTGCTAACAACATCACAATGGTCTTTAGGTGGTAATCCCTTTGCATTTGCAGCATCCTGAATCTTTTTTCCGTGTTCATCCGTCCCAGTGGAAAAATAAAAATTGGGTAAAGACAACTGATTTGGAGAATTTCCAAAACGCATCAAGTTCCATCGAAAAAGTGCATCTGCCAGAAGCGCACTATAGATATGGCCGATATGAGGAACTAAAAATTGAAAAAAACTTAGGAAAGATTTAAGAAAATAAACCTGAATTAACGTAAAAAATAGGCGTTGTAATATGAAAACTGTTGTGAGTGATCCGTCGTTTTTGAATAAAAAATAAATTTAATGAATGACAAAATTTCATTAGCTGCTGAAACTCTTTTTTGATCTATAGTTCGTAATGTAAAAATAAAGCAATAATCGATAAAATTCGAATTAATTAAAAAAACTTTAAATTAAAACTTTTATTAAATTTAAGAAGGCATTTCATCATTAGAATTTAACAATAAATTTCTCCTCTGATTTAATACTTCTTTTGATTGGCCCGAAATACTACTTTTGGAAATTATCTCATCTAATTCAGTTTTAATTTCGGTTTCTAAAGCTTCCAATATCTTATCTGGCAATATTTCTTCTTTTTCCTTAAAAGGCTTTGTTGCTTGAATAAGTAAAATTTCTCTTGATTTTCTATCTGTAGTGGAAATCAGATTGCCATTTTTGTCAATTCTTTTATAATCTAACTAAAAATAATATTTTAATTTATGATCAATCTTACAATTAGAGGATTTTTTAATTAAAAAATTAATTTTATAATTTTAAACCTTAACGCAACCAAAGCCAGAATGTTCAAGTGTTTCGATATAGCGCAACGGATCATAATCAAATTTGCTTAAAATACGATACTTTGACAAACGATGCAGCTTTTGCATATCCATAGCACAAAAAATATGACAACCAGGTTTCAAAACACGATAAAACTCATCGCAGCTTTCTTTCAAATATTTGTTGTCCCAAGCATAAAAAACATCGATATGAAAAAGCGAGTCAAAAAAATCAGTGTTGTAGGGCAAAAAATTAAACATTCCAATCTAAAATTTCCAAGCTAAAACGTTATTTATCCTCAGAAAATATTAAACCTGAGAAAACATAGCTTTGGTACGAGTAATATCGTCTAACATTTCACTTGATGTAATGTCAGCCATGTAATTTGAAAGTTCAATACCATAATATTGTCCGTTACCAGGAAAGATCCTCTCCAATATTAAATCTACACCATTGCCACGACCAAAACCAACTTCAAGAATATAGTCATCTAAATTTGAAGATTATGTGAAATTTGAAGTGTAAACAAATAAAAAATATATCATAAAAAACTTGCCTGGACGAAGATTCATATCACTAATTAACATAGAATAAATAGGCTTTGTTGATCGAGCCTCCATTTTAGTAACTACATAACCTAGTAGAGAACTTGTAGGACACATAAACTTAAAAATTTTGGTATAGCATTAAAAATTTCCGAAAATAATATCTTAAGAACATAGGAACAAAAAACAAATATATGAAGGGAGCAAACCATAAAAGAAACATATTGTTGGTAAATATAATAATTAAAATTTAAACCTGAAGTCTTATGTCACGCATCGCCCCAGACATGAACTTATGATAACGAAATTTTAGAATATTTCCAAGGTACTGGAAAGTTAATTGTAATTTAGAATAAATGAATTTGATAACCTGAAGGTTAAGTTCCTTTCCAGCTAGTAAAGCAAATTTTTCAGGTAAGAATTTGAGCATCTGGAAAAAAGAAAATAAGTCTTAAATGTAAGAATAACGACAAAAGATCCAGAAACCCTCCTAAAAATCAATACAGTCTCAGAAGAAAAACGAAGCTTCTGTAGCTTAAGTATGTGTCTTGAAAGAATTATAATTAGTTGACACTTTGACATTTACCAATTTGAAGTTTCCAAATTAATTTTGTGAGAAATTTTCACTCAAATTTATTGAAGCTTAATTTGGCTTCGGTTTTTATTTTTTTTATCTCGAGATCTCGGGGATTTTATGCCAGTTTTTTGTTTTTTTTTTTGTTTTTTTTCTGTTTTTCATCTGTTTTATTTATTTTATTCGTTTTCTTATTCGTTTCCTCTGCTGCGCGCGCTAAAATTAAAAAAAAATAAAAAATTTTCTATTATTTTGAAAAATAATAATTTTCAATAATTTAAAGGTAGCCGTTCGTGGACGTGCAGATGATTGGTCTGGTGTTAAAATTTGTTTTTTTTAATTTGAATTTTTTGTTTATAAATCTTTTTGATTTTTTTAATTTAAAGGCCTGCTGCTGCTCAACATGGTTCTGCTGCTCTACATGTTGCTGCTGATACCCGGTGGTTTTTATTCTTTTTATTTTTTAAATTTAATTACCAAAATAATTTTTTTTATTTTTCATATTTTTTTGCTTGTGGTGGCGTGGCTCAACATGGACGGGTTGGTCTGGCTGGTTTTCTTTTTTATATTTTTAAATAATTAAATAAAATTTTATTATTTTTTTATATATTTTTTTTGCTTGTGGGGGGTGTGTGATCAACATGCTCTTGGTTGGTCAATATGCTATTGGTGGTGTTCAACGTGCTTATGTATGGAATGTTGGTGGCTGGCTGGTTTTAAATTTTTAAAAATTTTAAAAATAAATAAATTTAAATTTTTTTATTATTTTTTAAAAAATTTTTGCTGTGGTGGCATGTTCAACATGCTCTTCATGGTGGTGTTCCAAGTGCTCTTCATGATGGTGGTGGTCCAAGTGCTCTTCATGGTGGCGGTCTTTATGGCCTTCCGACCTGGTAAAAAATTACTTTTTATTGAAAAAGCAAAAATTGGCAAAAAATAGCGCACGCGCCCCGCATTTCTTTTTCTCCGTTTTCTTGTTGTCCTTGTCTTGTTTTTGTACAATTTTAAAACATTTTTATTTTGCCGATTTAGAAAAATGTGGCACTTGGCTGGATATGGGGAATTGAACTGGATGTGGAATGGAGTGAATTGAAATTTGGAATAGAAAAGGTTAGTAAAGGTTTTTTTTAGGTTAGTACAGGTTTTAATTTCTGAGGACGTTTCTGGGGTAGACCGTTTCCTTTGCATAGCGTTCGTGTCGCTCTTTTCCTTAAAATTTAAATTTTGGCATTCTGTTTCCTAAAAATGACAATTTATCCCATTCTAGATTTCTCTAATTTTTTCTTGGGTTCATTTGAGTCTGAAGCCGCTAGAAAGTTTATACATATTGTGAATAAGGTATGTTAGAAATTTACTTTTTGATGTGTACGATCCTCCCGATAAAACTGATTTTCGAGAATCATGAACTTACGAATTTGATCATTTTGTGAACTCGTGAACCAAAAATTAGTAAAATATTTATAAAGCAAAACAAAATAAATACGTAACGATTGCGTTTTATATGATCCTAATTGATAAGTACTCATCCATTCTCGACATGCCCTCCATAATCGGGTATTGGATTTTCATCGCAGCCTAGCACTTCAAATGATGGCAAGCACGAAGGCGAGCATTTTCGGCAACACGGTTGGCAGGGAATGGTCGGTTGTATTGGCATCATTGATTGGTGAAATATTTGCTCTGATAAAGGTGCTACCGAGTGCGAATGTTGAAATGCGAAAGGTAGCACCGGCGGAGATGAAAATGTTTGCGATGCCGAGTATGTTGGCGAATAGGCTAATGAAGCAGATGATGCTGGTGGAAAAGGAATGCCACCAGATTGAACAGGGCGAACAGTGATAAGAAAGGAATTTGTTGGACACGGCGAGCCTATTTTAGTAAAAAATAGTTTAACAAAAACTTATTAGATTAACCTATAGATATACAAGGGGGAGGTGGCATTGGTAATGGTGGTGGAAGAGATGGCAGTGGAGGTAACGGTGGTGGTGGTGGATATGGAGTTAGTGGTGGCGGAGGTATTGGAGCAGTTGGTGGAGGGAGATAAGGAAGATAAGGCGGAGTTGGCGGTGCAGGTGTTGGCTGATGTGGTCCTTGTGTTGAAATCATTCTCGTCCAGTAACCTCCTTCCTCATCGTCGTTGCAATTTCTGATTGTGATCCGGAGCTGAACACAATTTTCATCAGTGGATGCATCACATCTAAATAATATTACAATTTGTATCATATAAATTATCTTAAAGAAGTCTCCATTTTTATAAACCAACGCCCTGCATTTCGGCAATAATGAGTTCCACAGGAGTGGTGTTGACTGCCCATAGTACTGTGGTTGTATTCTCTCTGACCGCATCAGGGGAACCGAATAATATCTCTCTTGTCTCTGCTTGTGGCCTTCTCGTTCATTATCTTGATTATCATTATTTTCACAGCCAACTGCTGTAGAGAAATGACGACAAAGCAATGTTGATTGTCGCCTGTGGCGTCCGAATATTATCTGATTTAAAAAATAATTTTTCGACTTTTTTGACAAAACAAACGTGTTCACTGTTTATTTTGATCGGCATGTGAACAACATCAGCAAATGATGTGTCAATTATAATAATAAATTTAAAGAGATGGACAAGATATGTTGCTAAATGGTACAATAGCAATAATGGCAGCTTCATCTCAGTCTAACAGTAACAGACAGATCTGTTTTTAAATAAGTCGAAGAAAATTAACTAAACGTGCTTCTTTCAACATTATAACAATAATACCGCATTTACTGCAATTTTTTAAAGCTGTGCTTACCTCATTTAACAAATTTACTAGCGCGCTTTCTGACCCTATTATTGTTATAAAGCTTTGTTATAGGAAGAAATAGAGGTGGTGGTTTCTATCGGAAATTTGAGCAACCACAAAGGGATGACCATTGTAGATAGTGTTTTTAAATAAATAAATGAAATATGTATCTAAAACAAATATTTTGATCTAAGTGTTGTTTGTTTGTGTGTGTTTTCTTTTGTTTACTAAAGGCTTTTTGTTAATTTTAGGTAAAAAATGCCGATTAAATTCAAAATAATTAAATTAAAAAATTTGTAAAAGTGATTTACTCAATTTTAAACAATTTTTAATGCTAAGATCTCTTTAAAAAATCTTCATAGAACTTTACTCGTTTTGGCTTTATGAATCATCATTTTTCGCCAACCTCCAAACGGACAACCACCCATACCGTTAAAAAGGCCAGATCCGATTGGAGAACCTCCGCATGTTGATTGTAAACATACTGGAAGGCACTAAGGAAAAATATTTCTAGTTACATTATCTTTGCATACTGCTGGCATGCAACAAGCACAACAACTACTCATTGGCAAGAAAGGCGGAGGTAATATTGGCATTGGAGGTGGTAATAAAGGTAAAAGTGGTGCAACTGGCATACAGCACTAAAAAACAAAAGAATATTGTAATTTAAAAAACTAGACCGGAGCTAAAATTATGGGCGAACAACACATCGGCATATTAATTGGTCCCATTCCTCCAAATGGGCAGCAACCTCCGCCAATACCACTAAAAGTATTTCCAAAAAATTGACGTTTTATTCTTCTGTCAAAAATTTCAAGATTGGCATCTCCAAAAAATTTACCTTTTATTAATTGATATTTCTGAGAAATTGCTATAAGAAAGATTGTTAATATTAAGTGACTTCACGAGAATATTATAATTTATTGATGAAAAGGATCGAATTCCCAACAAAAACATAATTAAGATTAAAATTTTTTGGCACATATTTGGATTGCTATTGGGGTTGGATTACTATTTTTGTATGTAATGGAAAAATTTCTCAAAGAAAATGGGTCAAGTTCACTCAAACCTTGTCGATTTTCTTTGAAGTGCCATTGAACAAGCATGCGCAAGATTAAAATAGATGCGTTTAATGCAATCTACTATTTTAATAAACAAAATAAAATTTAACATTCTATCACTTTATCTAACAAAATTTGGTATATACATATATAGTATATGAAATGAGCTTTTATTAAAAATATAAAATTAATACCCAAATATCCATCACCAAATTCACATATGAAAAATTTTAATGATTCTTATTTTCGATGCTTTTCGGTTAATTTTTTATCTGCCACTGTTCTTTTTGATATAGGCGCTGGGAATAATGAGGAAGGCACTGATGGTACCACCCTTTTTTCTTGAGTGGAAAATGCCTGTGGTACCAAATGTGGATTTGTCGCTGCTGCTTGATTAATCGGCAATAATTGCCCTGCATTACTATTGCTATTTTCAGTCGGATTGTTTCCAGATGTTCCAAATTTTAAAATTTTGTTATTATTATCATTTCTAAGTGGTAAAAAATGGTTGTTGTTATTATTAACTTTTCTGTATCGTAAACAGCATTTTTGGGCGCACTGAACATATCCAGGTTGGCATTGGCAGATTGGCTGACATTGTAACTGCTGGCACAACATAGGCTGACACTGCATTACTATTGGAGGTTGTCTCATTGGCGGTGGTGGAGGAGGTAAAGGGGGAGGAACACAAATTGGAGCACATTGAATTGTCACGCTCTGAATTTTTATTTCGGAAAGTGATAAACACTAATCCCAACATTCTAAACCTGTATTGCCATTGGTGGCGGAACTGGTGCCATTTGTGGAGGAGGAGGAGGTGGTGGTAAGCAGCAAGGATCTTGTTGGATTGGAGAACAAATACATATTGGTGGTGGAGGAGGAGGTGTAGGAAGTGGCGGTGCTTGTTGTTGCATTGGTAAACAACAAATATCTTGCTGAATAGGAGTACATATGCAAGTTGTTTGAATTGGTGCCATTTGGGCTTGAGGAGGAGGGGGAGGAGGCGGTGGTAAACAACATGTATCTTGTTGGGCTACAAAATAATTTATCACTAACATATTTTATAAATTATACTTGGTGTACAGATGCATATTGCCCTTTGCGCCGGCATTGGAGGCGGAATAGGTGGAGCTGCTAATGCTGTGCAACATGGATCTTGTTGAACTAAAAATTGAAGGAAACTAATCTAATTATAATTTTTCTTGCCAGGAGTACACAAGCACATCGGCTGGCTCGGAGGTGGAGGCATAGGAGGAGGAGGTGGTGGAGGTAAACAGCATGGATCCTGTTGGATTGGCGTACAGATGCAAACTGGTGGAGGTAATGGAGGCGCCATTTGTGTGGGCGGAGGTGGAAGAGGAGGCGGACACGGACAAATCACTCCAGGTTGCACGCGAACGGTTACTGGATAACATAATTAGATTAGAGAATATGACCTTTGAGATTTTAACATTTAGATCTAACATTTAGATAATTCTGTGGGTTATGTTTACAAATTACCTTGAATGCATTCGCAAGGTTGAATTTGAGGGGGAGCCATTTGCGGAGGTGGCGGTGGAGGGATTGGCACACAACACACTTAAAAAATAAGTTTATAAAAATATAAGAGATTGTCTAACTTGGCGTACAAATACACGGTTGTGGTGGAGGTAATGGTGGATGCATTTGTGGTGGTGGTACAGCCGGCATTGGTATACAACACATATCTGGGGAAAATGAAAATCAAACCCCAATAAAGACACATAAGAAACAACGTACCCGTTGGCATACAAATACATTGTTGCTGCATAGGGAGTGGGGGTGGAATAGGAGGCATTAATTGTGATGCTTGCCCCATTGGTGAACAGCAGAATGCATTCTGTCTTCTGCCTCGAGTCATTTCATCTGTGTTTGATTCCGGTGGCTGTGAACTATGTTTAACTTCTATCTAAAAAATGAGGTAACTTGATGAGAAAACTTTTTTACGTTTAGAACTTTTTACAGTTCATGTTACATTACTTTTTTACAAAACTTTTATTCTAATTTTAAACCTCATTTATGTTTTCGACATTTTTCACTGGCAAAGCCTTAATATATTTTTCAACAAAAAAGAGAAGAATAATAATTTGTATTTGACTAAATTTGATAAGCCAATAATTTGATCTTCGTATCCTATATGTTCTACTGCGTTTTGGAAGCATCATGCAATATACTTTTAAAATTTTTAGTTCTGAAAATAAACTTAAAAGAGTCAAACTTATATTATTGACTATTAAAGAAGTTAAATATAATCCATGTAATAATATAAAAATATGATTGTTGGATTTTACTTAGTAGACTAAAACATCCGGTTGACCATGGCAAGAGCGAAGGGAATAAATGAGTGAATGAATAATTCGGCAATACAATTCCCTTTTCTTCAATCTTGGGCGAGAAGCAGTAATAGGTGAAACAAAACAAGGAACAAAAAACACGAGAGGATGGACATTCCAACGACAACAATGGCCCTCAACAATAGCGGAAGCAACGGCGAAAGGATAAAGTGAAAAGACGATGAAAATATTTTATTTTTTTAAATGTAAAGAATTGAGGACTGGTACATAATTTTTAAGCGAAGTATCGAGGGAAGGGGGTGTTTTGAGGTGGTAATTTTGAATAAAGAAAAATGATTGTCCGCCGTCATACGTTGTCAACGAGGCGCGCGGAAGAGGAAGTAAATAAAAGTAAATAATGGCCAAAAGCTGGTCCTTGGCAAAAGGACATCTGTCTCGTGCTTATCATCGTTTCGTCTTTAGATTTGAAAAATCCTCAAAGTTAAGATTATTATAAAAGAAATTGGGGATACAAGTGAGATGAGAACTAAAATCTTTAAGAGAATTTTGAATTATGAATAATAAACATTTCGATTTAATTCTCTTATAAATTCAGCAGTTGAGCATGCGAGCCGTTGAGTCACAAACGTGAAAGGCATCAATTATCATGTTTTAACTTTCTAAAGAATGATTAGACCTACATATCTACCCATACACAACCGCGATAGTTTGGGTATTGGGTATAGTTTGGGTATCCAATGACGGATTATCCACTGCCGGATTGTCCACTGACGGATTTTCCACCGACGGATTGTCCACTGACGGATTTTCCACTGCCGGATTGTCCACCGACGGATTGACCGGCCACGAGAAATTTTTTAGCTAGCTGTAGCTTTGCGCCGTTATTTCCCTGCGCCCTTTTGGACATGTCTCGAAATTAATTAGGTAAATTGCAAAAATTTAACCATGGATTCTAAATTCATTAAATTCGTTGAACATATTTTTATTTTTATACTTTTAATTTTCAGAAATGGATAATTCATTTTCACAACGGAAGAGACAAATGATTACAAAATCTGGAATTGGTTTTCTTCTACAGCATGTTAGTTTTTTTTTATTGATAAATTTTTTGCTAAATAATACTTATGTAAACACAAATATCGATTAAATTTTTCGACATTTAGATGAGAGGATCAACTCATGAAACAAATTCAACTGATGATGAAAGCGAAGGAGAACCTAGCAGTCCAAAACGAGATAAGGTTATTTTATTTTTCTATTTTTTAATTTTTATAAATACTAGATAGATCATAAATTAAATATAGATCTAATAAAGAACGAGGATATCTTACAAGAAAATGCTGAAAATCAAGTTATCATCCCTAAATTGACCAAAATATCTGAAGATCTCTCACTACCGTCAGACAAAAGTTTTTATTCTAATTTGAAGCCTTTTCAAGAAATTTCTGATTGCTTCAAGGAGGGAACAACGCCTAATTTTGATACTCATATTCGTCGGTTTACTGGTGAAAATAATTATGTGCGAAGTTGCAAATGGTATTTATTTTTGAATGTTTACTAAAAGATTTTTTCAAGAACTTTATTTTCTATTTTTATGTCATCTGATGGTAACTGGCTAATTTCAGACTCTTTAGATAGGTTTGTCCGGGTTTTTGAGTTTCGAGATTTGCATCAAAAGCAGCGTTTGGTAATTAAATAATTTCTCACAAAGAAAATTGTTTATTTTTTTAGCTTCATACGTCTCATAAACTAGCATTTGGCGGGTTGATTTATGACTTGAACTGGCATCCAGCACTAAATATTTTTGCTACCACAAATAAGGGTAGGTTTAATTTAAAATTAATATTAATGGGTTTACGCTGGATTTTATTTGCTTGACTTCCCTCCTACTTGGGAAAAAATCAGGAGTTTTAACATAAATTTTTTGAACAATAGGTTCTCCTATTCATTGTTGGTGTGCTTCGGTTGATGGAACAAAGTTATTTTCTTCATTTCGTGGGATTAATGACAAGGTATTGATTGCTTTATTTTTGAAACATTTTTCCAAATTTAAGGATGAATTAGATTCTGCTTATTCTCTCTGTTTTTCTATTGATGGTCAACACCTTTTTGCTGGTTTCAAAAATTGTGTGCGCATTTTTAACTTTGAAAAACCTGGACGTCAAATTAATGAAATTAAAACATATCGTTAGTTTTATAAATGTTTGTTTAAAAAATTTTTTCAGAAAAATCAACTATGAAAACGCAAAAGGGTATTATTTCCTCCATAGCAATGTGTCCAACTTTTGATGGCGTTTTTGCAGTTGCCTCTTATTCCGGAACTTGTAATTTTTACAATTTTTTGATGACTTCTTTTCTCTCTTTAGTAGGGCTTTATTCTACACAAACAAATGCTTGCGATTCACTTATTGGATCTAATGATGGTTCGACACCAATTACTCATTTGCAATATTCATCCTGTGGAAATCTATTATTTGCTGGGCGTAGAAAGGTTTTTTAATTTTAAAGTTCCATCTTATTTAAGTCCACTACTGAAGACCTATTGGACCTACAACTTTAGAAGGGAATATCAAGGGATCTAGAGGAATTAAAAAGATATCGATGTTATCCCCTTAATCCCTCGATATCCCCTTTCAAAAGTTGTAGGTCTTCAGGGTTGACCCATCGTGTATTATTAATTTTTATTTTCTAGAGTCCATTTATTCAATGTTACGATGTTCGCTTACCAACTAAATTACTTTACAATTTTCAACGTGAATCAATAACAAATCAGCGCATTTATTTTCAATTAGATTTTAATGATCATTACCTTTATAGTGGAAGTAGTGCTGGCGATTTGCTTATTTATGATTTAAAAAAGTGTAATAAAGGATTAAACCAACAGGAGCTTAAAACGGAATTTGTGGAGCCTGAGCATAAAATTAAATGTTCCGAGGCGGCTGTCACAGGATTAAGGTTCTAAACAATTCTTTTATTTTATCATTTTGTTTATTAAAATATTTTGTGACATTTATTATTACACAACGGAAGTAATTTATTTATTCTATCATTTCTTTCAATTTTTTTCAGTTTGCACCCATGCGAACAATTTATCGCCGTTTCTACGGGTCAACGGCTATTTCCTTCCAGTTTGTTGCTCAACCAATTATTTGTTGATAATAATTCTTTAAATGAAACAAAAAATGGCGATGATAATAATAATGAATATATTTCTCGAGGAAACGGCTCTTTATTAGACAATTCAATAAAATTGTACAAATTTGATTAAAAATTATATGCAAAATAAATGAAATTTTTCAACTATAATAATTTGTTTTCTCTCAGGTTTATTTAAAACAAAAAAATTTTTCTATTTTTAATTATAAAAATATATTTTTTTATCCTTTTTATTTAACCTTGAGGTTTTTATTTACCCATATAAATTACACTTTATTATCTTTAAATTTTACTAGTGATTGTTCCAATAACCTTCCCTCTCATTTTTTCTTATTTTATCTATTTTTGGTAAATAAAATCTCTAAATTTTGTTACAATGTATACATTAAAATCGAGTCACTTTTTACACAAAATAATGATTTTAGTGACTTGAATTTTATTCAAAATTCTATGGGCAATTTAAAAAATTTTTTTTAAAGATAATAAATTATTCTTTTTCGGAAAACTTTAACTTGATAATCTTTAGATTGTTGCCTGTTTTTTTAGATTTTGAGGGTTTGGTAAGGGCTGAAAATTTAGCATTTGTTAAAATAATGGATAAAAATCTCTCAGGTTCGCGTAAAAATATCCTTGTTTTCGCAATCTTTTCCGTCTATATTTTCTTCCATTTAGTTGTTGCTTTAATTTTTATATTAACACATTATGCCTTATTAGTGAGAATATTTATATAATCAATCAATGATTCGCTCCTTCAACTATTAATTTAATTTTATTTTTTTATCGTTGTTTTTGGTACGTGGCTATATTTTATTACCTTAAGGTTGTAAATTTTCCTTTTATGTCTCATTTAAGATCTAAACGCCCATTTAAAGAAATTGACCTGTTGTTGGGGATGGTTCAGGCGCGCGTCTTTTTCATCTTATATGACAATATTTTGTTGATAAAATTATTAAATATTATTCATTTGCCAGCAATCAGTTGCGCATCTTACTCGTGATTTTTGTGGCACCTTCCCTGACTATTTTGAATTATTCTTTCAATTCCCCTTTCCCCATTCTTACTATCGTTTATTTCCGCCGCTCGTTTACTTCCTGTTAACTTCCCCATTCCTCTCATCTTCCATTTACCTTCGTCTCCTTATGTTCATTAACTTCATTAACTGCCCTTAAAGAAGCTAAACCAACCTTCGTTTATTTTATTTTCGCGCTTCTTTGAATCATTTTCGGTTTATATTTTAGTAATCCGAAAATCTTTGAACTAATGAGGGCTTGATTTTGTATCATTTTGTAGACTTAAAATTACTGATCCCATATTACCAAATTAAAACCTCGAATCATTAATCAGTCGTTGATCATATCATTACAGTCCAAGGCAATTTATTTTCCGATTTAATACAATTTTCTATTATTTCATTAAAATTTCTTTAAATAATTTGTCTTTCCATAACCAATTTATTCTGCTCATTTTCTTTCGGACGCCACATGCGATTGTTTATACTATTTTATGTATTTTTGGGAGGAGACGAGCGGGCGGCTTGTTTCGAGACGAGCGTCTCCTATCAAACCGATTAAATGACGAAGAAAGAAGGTGGTGGCAGCGGCCGATTCTGGGCGAGCTTCCGGTCCCCGCTACCCCAAATGTCTTTGTCGCTCACCTCTCTAACACATTTCTTTTCTTTATATTTTCTAGACCACCTCTTTATGCATCAATCCCTAAAAACTTGAAAGAAAAAAACTAATAAACAAAAGGCATTTTTTGCTTCCTGAATCAAAATTCTATGCAAAAATTTAGAATGCAACTATTTTTTTTGTAACCGAGCAGCCACTTCTTTATTCTAAAAATTAAATCATTAAAATTTCAATATATTTTAGTTTAATTATTATTTATCAGGATATAAAGCCTACAACAAAAGTTATTGACACATGATTTTAAAACAACTTGCTAATAGAAATTTGTTCTGCTGATTCAGGAATGAAATCAAATGGCAACAAAAACAAAGGGAACAATAGCAGCAATACTAATTATAACCGTGAACGTTCGCCAAGAATGCTCTCTCTCAAAGTATAAAAACTAAATTGTTTATATTTTTAATTCATCTTTTGGAAGTTTTTTTAATTACGATTTTGTTTAAAATGGTTTTTTTTAATATTTTTTCTGTAGCACCAACATAAAAACAGCAGGGCTTGTGCTATGGAACTTGATGAAGCATCATCATGTTCCTCGTCTGTCTCTTCATCATCATCTAAAGTTCCCTCCAGATTCCAGCCTTCTCGATCACCCAACAATCCTTTTGTTGGTTTACCGGTTAATACTCCGTATCTTGGTCCATCACTTTCACCAGTCTCTTCGCCTCAATGGAGACTGACTGCCGGCGCCAGCAGCCCTGGAGCAACAGCTTCTGGAAGAGCAGTTCCTAAGTCTGCACTGATTATGTCTAGGATTCTTAACTCTAGAGTAGGCTTTAAATTTTCTAGTTTTGTAACTTTAAAATATGGATTATCATTATTTAGAGTACTGGGATACCGAATATGGAACCAGTGCAAACTGCAGATGCCAAGGACATGTTGGAAAAGGCCATTTCAGATGGCAGAGCACTTGCGGAGCAATCGGCCAATTACAAAGTCGTTGATTTTCCCTATCAGAAGTCTCCAAAACACTCACCGGTTCCATTGATATTGCAGACAGAAGTTGGGAAAGATGATGACTTGTTAATAGAAATGAAAACGAAAGATTGTATCTTCAATTTTGAAGACATTTTTGAGGATGAAATAGAGGAACGAAAAGAAACAGCAAATGAAAATATAAATGAATGTAATAGAGGAAAAAGAGTGGATTTGGATTTGACTGATTCTGTGATAATTGAGGAGCCTGATTTCTTTATTGAAGGTAAAAATACTACGCCTGAAGGTATAATCAAGGAGGAAAAAGAAGAAAAACAAAAGGAAAATGAAGTACAAGGAGGGTCACATATAGCAATAAATGTTGCCAAAAAGAAACGAAATTCTAATGAAGAAATTAAAGGGAAAAGTTCAACTGGAAAGAAAAATAGAAGGGAAAAGGGTCGAAAATCAAAGGAAGGAAGAGCAAAGGAGGGGAAAACAAAGGAGGAAGGATTAAAGGATAATAAGGTTAAAGATGAATTTTTAAATAAATTAGAGAAGGAAGTGGATGTTTCTGTTGATTTTGCATTTACAGCTAAGGGTCTCACTGCGCAAGTTGAGCGAATCATTTTTACTTCAATTTCAGGCATTCTTAAAGTTTTAATTTCTAAATTAGTTGTTATTTTTTTTAGAAAAATGTTTACTTAATAGTATGCCAACACCCAAGAAAAAGGAAGTATTGTTGGGAGATGTAGTGGAAGGTAGTATGCAGAAAATGAAAGAATCCATGAATAAGGATATTAACAACGAAAACAAACTGTCTTTTCCTGAAAAGGAAATTCATCAAGAAAAATTATCGAATAAAGAAAAGAAAATTAAAGAAAAATATCCAGAAAAGGTTCTGACAACCGACAGACCAACCGAAGAAAGAATAGATAAGGGAAAGAAAGGCAAATCCTCCAAAAGAAAGGGAAAGAAATCTAAGGATGCAGGCCGGAAGATGCCTCCTCTACCTTCATTACAATCCATTGATCAACAAATTAATATAGGGAAAAACGAAACAAATGAAGATTTGCTTACAAGTCCTTGCTCGACTGTATCTTCTTCACCTGCTTTACCGCCCTCTTGTTCATCATCAACAACGTTTCCACAAGCGCTAGTGCGGAGAGACGAACAAAGTGCTCGACAAAACTCTTCCTCGATCGGTCGAATGGTTTGTTTTTTAATTTGAATTAAATATTATTTAATTATGTTGTGAAATTCCGAAAAGCTATGCTAACAATAAGCTTGTTTATCACTACAATTTTTCTCTAATAGATTGGACGCTGGCGGCATACAACTGGTGGTATTCAATTACGTAACATAACTCTTTCCGGAGTTTGGGAGAAACTTGCGCTTGGAATTCGTTCAGATGGTCGAGAAGCTTTCCGAACCTCATCTGTACAACTTGGTGATAACAGAAGGTAACTTTAATCTTTTTGTTTATTTTCTCCTTTTTTAAAATTTTATCAGTACTTTTACATTTTTGCTCGTTAAAGTCGTTTTGTTTCTGTTATTTTTTTGAATTATTATCAGTAATATTTTTCAAAAATATTAGATTATTTTCAAAAACAGGAGACCGGAAACATGGATGATATAAATTATAATTCAGTTCCTTCTTAATGCAATTTTTTGTCTCCTTCCGATTTTCTTTCTATTCTTCCTATAACAGACTATTCATTTCCTTCCTCCGATTTCATCCATTTCCGGTGGAAATAATAGAGCGAAATGTAAAGCAAAGGGTAGCAAAATACAGAGGGTCCAAAATGCAGGACAGTAGTGACTTCCTCCTTTCTCTCTTTTAGGATTTAAATATCGAGATTAAAAAAACAACAAAAATTCTATTAGCTGAATGATTTTGACTTTTTACAATTGTTAAAAACAATTGTAAAGCAATTTATGATAAATCCCATTTTTAGTATTCTATATTGCTTTGATGAATTTACTTTCTTTCATTTTTGCTTTAATATCTTCAACACATCATCCATTATTTTTATACATAGTTGCAATTATTTTATCTCTCACGTGCCATCTCCACCTTCATCCTCCCATTTTTACATCACATTTTGGTTTAAAGCCAAATTGCTTTCTGAGCAATTTGGAAAAGAAAGTTTATACATTTGTGGATTTTCGGCAACTGCTTTCACTACTCAAATTTCTTTCCTGCATTATCCACTTACCTCTCCACTATCGGCGGCTGTTCTTTTCAATGCAAGATATTATTTTTTAGCTATGTATCCTAACTTATCCTAAATACTAACTAAATTGAAGTAAAATAACTTATAATAGATAAGGCTCAAATATTGTCACTTACACAAACTTAAATTTTAGATGAATTTAAAAAAATTTTGTAGTTTAAAACTTCATTTTCTTTCTTGATTTCCGGGTTGATTTTTTTTTAATTTTTTTTAAATTTTTTTTCCGTGTTGTAATTTCTCCACCCTTATTTGTTTTTTCCCTCATCAGTAACCATTTAACTTTTAGTACATTTTGTGTGTAAAATTTTTATAAATTTTTTATAATTTTGCTTTTAATCGGCATATGTATTTGTACGTACCCATTCTGAAATTCTGTATCTTAGATAGTTATTGAACTTGACGTTTTCCAAAAATAAACTTTCACAAGCTGTTTATTTAGTTAATCGATAGGTGTCCCTATACCTAGACTTAAACAGTGAACTTTGAATTGGTTGTTAGCTGCTATTCTTATGCCATATTTTTTCTCTCCTACCGCATTTGATATCCAATAATAAATATTTAAAATTTAGAGGGTATAACCCTGTTAAAAATTCCGGGACAGATTTTAAGATTGATCATCTCCAATTTCAAGTAATCCTAGTAATCATTTAATGACATTTATGAACTCTATTTTTTCAATTTCTTAAAATTTTTGAATTTACTCTAAAAATTTAGTTATTTTCGTAAATTTGTATAATGACTGCTAAAGATTTTAGATACAATATGGAAGAAGTGCTCCCGCTTATTCACTACAGGCCTCTTTACCAAAATCTTATACGTTCACTTCATTTTTCTCCTGCTTCACATTCTCTAATTTCTTTAATGCAGTGCCTTCCAGTATGATTTTTTAAAAATATTTTAATATACATTAAATTAAAATAATTTTAGATTGATATAGAAAATTTGGCGAAACCTTTGATGAAGATTTTCATTCATTCCAATCAAATACGTCAATTCTTTCGATTAATTTGCTTTGAATATCTTTCCAATTGCAGGTTACTATTATATTATTTAGGATTCTCGTCCATATAATTTTTGGGTACTTGTTGATTATCCCAAGCCAGTTTTTTGTGTACGCGGACTAAACCATAAAATGGACTCATAATGGTCAGAGCATACCTTCCCTTTCTATATTCAATACATTCGAGAAAGTGATAACTGACCATGAGCCTCATAAATATGTCCGCGAAAACTGCTTTGGGATAACCCACAAGCACCTATTTTTGTAAAAGCAAAACTAGCTTCTAATTTTACAGTGATGTAAATACATTGTTTCGGAGTCAATCGCTTGCCTCAAAAGTTATGTATGAAATGATGAAATGTGTTGGTCACAAGTACTTGGTCGTCACATTAATGCCACTTATTGACTTGGTAATTTCTTGATTTTCTTTTTTCATTTTTGTATTTTAAGATTTTTGCCGAAAGGAAATCCTGCGAAATTGATCCATCGAAGCTGAGACAAGGGGAATCTCTTGATCAAAACTTGGTAAGATTTTTTTTAGAGAATCGATATAATTAAGAATTTTGCAGCATAACATAACTGTCTATGCAGAGTTCGCGTTCACCGGAGTTGTAGACTCGTCCCAACGATGTCCATCCGCGTTGCGCGAACTTTTTGCTGAGTTAAGGGATGTTGTTGAACAATTTTTTCCTGGCAGGGATGATGTTGGACGTTTAGCACTTTCTTCATTCCTCATTTTACGTTTCTTTGCAGCTGCAATTCTAAATCCAAAACTTTTTTCTTTGAAGATGGCTACACCGGTTATTACTTTTATTTACTACATAAAATAATTAACATTCATTATAGGACGTAGATGTTTCTCGCACATTGGTTCTTGTCTCAAAGATTCTTCAACGGATTGCAAATTGTGTTGTTTCTGCTAATCCTCCAACAATTAAAGAGCAGTTAGTTTATTATTTTTATTAAAATTAGTTAATATTATATAATCAGATGGTTGGCGCCTGTGATGGATCATTTCTTGGATGAAGCACACAATAAAGCAATGATTGATTTTTTAGACGAAGTATCTACGTCATTTACGGAGACTGAGGAGGGAGGAGGTGTTAATACAAATTCTCAAGATGCTATAGTTAACGATGAATCGGACGCATTTTCTCCATCAACAAACATATCGTCGTCTCCTGTAATGGATATTGAGAAGGAACTACATATTGTTTACAGCCAAATTGCTGATCATTTAGATACGCTTTGTAGTATGGGTTGGTGCTGTCGATATGGATGCTCTTGTATTCCTGATACGATTGTCCAGTAAATTTTGTCTTTCAATCAATTTTTTGTTTATAATTATAATGAACTCAAAAAATGAAGAAAATTTAAAGACAATCATTTTAAAAATCCAGAAAATCATATATCCTTGACAGGATTGTGTTATTGCCTTGCCAAAAATTTATTTTTATTTCACCAGTAAGGATCATAACTTTTTTGCCTTATATTATTTTAATTATTTATTTTTGTCTGATGTTTTTATCTATTCTCTGGCACATTTTTCTTAATCAATTTATCTTTCACGATTTTAATTATATTTTTTTGCTGCATTTACCGTGCCTCGACTAAATGAATTTTATCTCAGATGAATGACTCTCATATATTAAAAACCTCATATATATGTATCATTATAAAACTTTCAATGAAGTATTTTATGGATTAATTTACAGAAATAGTAGCTTCTTTTTTCTAACATTTAGAACAGGAGTAAAGTATTAAAATTAATAAATTAAACAATTTATAGGCTTTAAAAATTTCGAAATTCATATAAAAACATGGGTTTCAAACTATTTTAGAATCTACTTATTAATCACGATTCATACTTTGAGTGGCAGCGAACGCAGCGAATCGTTGTTTTGCTAGAGCAAGCATTTCCTCACAATGCTGAATCTAAAACATTTGTGGTTTATTTTAAAGTTTATCACAAAAATACATAATTTGAGCCGTATTGTTTTTTGCACTCTGCTAATTGTTCATTCTCAAATCTAGTCAATGTTTCATTCATTCGATAAATCTGAAAATTAAAAATTAAATCGAACGAGGTCTACGAGAAAAATTAACCTTTTGCCTCATTTCAGGTATTTTAGGCGGAAAGCATTGCCAAAAATGTCGAAGCAGTTCAGTCAATCCGGAATGCACTATCCTAATCCTTTCTATGTCTGATCGACTCAATCCTTCAAAAATGGATCTAGTAAAAGTTATGAATTAACCTGTGAAATTAATAGATGTGGTTGAATCAAGCTCTGATTGATGAGCAGAAAGAGGATCAATAAAATTTACTGCAAGGTTATCGAAGAAAGTAAATTGATTCTTCTAAATTTTTTGATTTATAAAAATTTAATTAGAATTCTACTTTACCTCTTCAAATATACTGGTTGTCGTCTCAAGTGCATTAGTCAAGGAATACTTTGTTAGTTGAATTTGATCAGGAGGTATACAACTCTCATGTTCTTTTTGCAGAGGATTATAAGCAGATAATGGGCAATATAGTTGGTCACTAAAATGATAAAATTAATATTAAACTCAAATTAACGAATACTTTGGTTTGTCAAATTCCGCCAAGTCTTGACTTTCAAGTTCCAAATCGCAGGTTCGTTCTTGTATGGTTGAGTTATTCTTTGTTGAATTTTCAACTTCATGACTGAAAGTACCCTATAAGAAGACTGATAACTACCTAACACCTTTAAATACTTTTCAAAAAATCGTAGGAAATAATTTTTCAATTAATAATCTCTAATTTAAGGAGTAAAAATTACATTTTTGGAAGTGTCTGGCTGTAGTCCATCAAAACCATTCTTCTTTAATTGCGAATTGAAAGTACCTCCCAAATCTTCCTCCATCGTACATAAAATTCTTTCTGAGTGGTAATTGCATCGTCGGACAAGAAGACGTTTTGCATCAGAAGAGCCACGCAATGAAATTTGATTGGAACGCTTAAAAATAATTTGTAATTAAAACTAAATTTTTATTAAATTTTACCATGTCCGATAGAATTCCAAGATCCTCGTTGAGTGAAGTTAGGTCTAAAGTGCGCTTTAAGTTGCTCCGACCTTTCTCCAAAAGTTCCTGCATACCTTAAAATAATTAAAGTTCAGAACTATTTAAAAAGAAAATAATACTTTTTTCGTCCATCTTCACACAATCTGCAAAAGTATCGTGAGCCGAAGAAGTACTAGGTTCAGCTGGATTTCTCTCACGATGGAAATAATGAGATTGGAAGAAATTAGACCAAAATTCTTGTTCTGTTAGTTCATGTGGTACTAATTCCAAATGCTTTCGTTCCACTGAAAATGATTAATTAATGGGCATTTATTTAAAAAAAACCTGCAGGATATGTACGGAAAATAGACTGAATTGTTTCTGTTGTGAGATTTAGCCTAATACCACCTCCAATACTATCAGATTGAACAATTGAACTCAAGAAACCACCAGAAATTCCTATTTTTTGCTGTGATTCCTCTTCGACGGACAAAGATTTCTGCTGTTTAATTTATTTAAAAATAAAAATTAAAAACCGGATTGTAATGAAGTGACCAGAAATCTTGCGAGGATATAAGTTTTTCCCTCACCAAATACAAATATAGTTGGTGTAAATGTGCATTTTGCTCCAAAATTTTGATTTTCTCTTCTTGATCTTTATTTGCACTGCTTTTGGCTGATTTTTGAGCCAACTATAAATAAAAGATAAATTTAAGCGAGAAGCAACAAATTGTAACCATTTGACGATGACGAACCAGCGCCTGTTGAAGCAGTTCTTTAACTGTATCACGCTCTTGAAGAAGTTGCTCTTGACTGCTTTTCGAATTCATAAAAACAAAAGTTGCTTGGTCTTCATCAATCATGCAAAGTTGCAGTTGAACCTTTGGCTTATTAGGAGGTGAAATTCGTTGACCTATTTTTTGATAGAATGTTAGAAAAAATTAAATAAAAGTAAACTTAAATGTTACAAACCTTTAATATTGGATAGATGAACAACCATTTTATCCGAAGAATCCGAGTCACTTATCCATTCAACGCGATCATCATAAATATAAAATTCTCCAAGTGGAGATTTACCAGGTCCAGTTTTCCTGTATTTAACTTGCTCTACACGAAGTAGCAGAGACGGCTCTCCATTTTCGTCCTTCCTCGCCTGTCCGTGCATAATAATAGTAGATTTTTAAGGATATCTCCTGAAAAAAAATAAAATTCTAAGGTGAAAAATGAAATTACAATAAGCATTTTTTCGAATTTTTGTAGCCAGAAAACGAATTTTCTGAAAACGAATTTACATTTTCCACGGTATGTGTCTTGAAATATTATAACTAGTTGCCACTTTGATATTCACCAATTTGAAGTTTCCAAATTAATTTTGTGAGAAATTTTCACTCAAAATTATTGATGCTTAATTTGGCTTCGGTTTTTATTTATTTTATCTCGAGATCTCGGGGGATTTTATGCCGGTTTTTTTCTTTTTTTTTTCTTTTTGTTTAACGTTTTTTATGTTCTTCATCTGTTATACTATCGTTTTATTCGTATTTCTATTCGTTCTCCTGCTGCGCGCGCTAAATTTGCAAAAAATAAAGATTTTAATTTTTTTTGAAAAATAATAATTTTCAATAATTTGAAGGTGCAGGCCTTTCGTGGACGTGCAGATGCTTGGTCTGGTGTTAAAATTTGTTTTTTTTTAATTGAAATTTTTAATTTATCAAATTTCACTTTTTTCATTTAAAGGCCTGCTCAGCACAGCTCTACATGGCCCTGAAGTGCTCTGCATGGAGCTGCTGACATTCGGTGGTTTTTATTCCTTTTATTTTTTAAAATTTAATTACTTAAATAAATTTTTATTTTTATATATTTTTTGCTTGTGGTGGCGTGGCTCAACATGGATGGATGTTCTTCATGGTCTGGCTGGTTTTCTTTTTTTTTATTTTTTAATTAAATTAAAATAATTAATTTTTTTTTATTATTTTTTAATATATTTTTGCCTGTGGTGGATGGTGGCCAACATGCTATTGGTGGTGGTCAATATGCTACTGGTGGTGGTCAATATGCTAATGGTGGTGGTCAATATGCTATTGGTGGTGGTCAATATGCTAATGGTGGTATGCTGCATTGTTTTGGATGGATTTGGTGGTGGCTGGCTGGTTTTAAAATTTTTAAAAATTTTTAAAATAAATAAATTTAAATTTTTTTTATTATTTTTTAAAAAAATTTTTGCTTGCTGTGGTGGTATGGTCAAGATGCTCTTCATGGTGGTGGTCCAAATGCTCTTCATGGTGGTGGTTCAAATGCTCTTCATGGTGGTGGTTCAAATGCTCTTCATGGTGGTGGTTCAAATGCTCTTCATGGTGGTGAACTTTTGGCCCTCTTCCTTGGTAAAAAATATTTTTATTGAAAAATCAAAAATTCGGCAAAAAATGCGCACGCGGCTCTCATTTCTTTTTCTTCATTTTCTTGTCCTTGTTTTTTTGTACATTTTTTAATAAATTTTGTTTTTATTTGATAGCAAGGTATCATTTGGACTGGATATGGAGGAACTGGACAGGATGTGGAAATATGGTGAAGTGGATGAAAATTAATAATGGAACAGGTTTTGTGATATTTTTAGTAGAGGTTTTTTTTATTTTTGAGAGCAATACAGGGTAGAACGATGCATGCCACCGTTTCGCTCAAAATTTGAATTTTGGCATTCTGTTTGCCAAAAATGACAATTTGTCCCAAGAAAGAAATACCACAGTAACAGAGAATCAGAGTAAATCTCTGTTTTTTTTGGGGCTATTTGATTTGTGATTAACTATTTACGTAAAATTTTTCAGATTTTTTTGTTTTCTTATGTTTTACCTTTCTTTATCACGTATTGTTAATCTTGTGTAACTAGATTTTTACAGGATTTTTTAAATCTGATTTATTACTGTCTTCAATTTTCAATACATTTGGTTTGTTACAGATGTTGTTTGTTAAACAAGTTCAATCAAAAAGAGCTTGTCGATTATTTTTGCGAAGGTCAATCACAACAGGGTATAAAATCGTTGATCATACATTTGATGCTGTCGTCGTTGGCGCAGGTTTTTTTGTAAAATCATACGATTATAAATATTATATAATTAAAGGTGGAGCCGGACTTCGTGCGGCTATGGGCCTTGCAGAAGGGGGAATGAAAACCGGTGTGTGTTCTCTATTTTATTATTTAATAGCAGTTATTTAGCTGTTGTCACAAAATTGTTTCCTACTCGTTCACACACCGTTGCCGCGCAGGTAAATATAGTTGCGGCATTTTATAAATATACGTTAAATTTTAGGGAGGGATTAATGCTGCGCTTGGAAATATGAATCCAGATGACTGGCGCTGGCATTTTTACGACACTGTTAAAGGTAAGATTTCAATAATTGATTTTAAAATAAATCTCGTTCAGGTAGTGATTGGCTTGGTGACCAAGATGCCATCCATTATATGACTCGCGAAGCTCCAAGAGCTGTAATAGGTATGCCTATATTATGTAACGATTCACAAATAATAAAATCAATTTTTATCTGAAAATAAATATTTTACAGAGTTGGAAAACTATGGAATGCCTTTCTCTCGTACAGAGAGCGGCAAGATTTACCAGAGAGCATTTGGAGGCCAAAGTAATGATTTCGGCAGGGGAGGTCAAGCACACAGGTTTATAGCCAATTAATTGCTTTTCAACTAATTTAGGACTTGTTGCGTCGCCGACCGAACTGGTCATTCTCTTTTACATACTTTATATGGCGCCTCGCTTCAATACAGTTGTCAGTATTTTGTTGAATACTTTGCTTTGGACTTGCTAATGGATCAAGAACGTTGTATTGGTGTGATCGCAATGAATTTGGAGGATGGAAGCATTCATCGTTTTCGTGCCTTGAACACTGTTCTTGCAACTGGTGGCTATGGCCGAACTTACTTTAGGTTATACAAAAATTTAATGCATTTCAAGAATTCGAAATAAACTGGTTTAGCTGTACCTCTGCTCACACGTGCACTGGAGACGGAACTGCTATGGTTTCAAGAGCTGGTTTATGTAATTCTGACATGGAATTTGTAAGTTACTTTATATTTCATTTACATATTTTGTAGGTACAATTTCATCCTACTGGGATTTACGGTGCTGGCTGTTTGATTACAGAAGGATCAAGAGGCAGCGTTATATTTAGTTCTATCTGATAAATTTTCTATTTAAGGAGAAGGTGGTTTTCTTATTAACAGTGAAGGTGAACGATTTATGGAAAGATATGCACCCATTGCAAAGGATTTAGCTTCACGTGACGTAGTATCTAGGTTTAAACAATAGCAAATTTTATCAATTTTATTTCTAGATCAATGACTATTGAAATCATGGAAGGCCGGGGCGTGGGACCAGATAAAGATCACATATATTTACAGCTTCATCATCTACCGGCTGAGCAGTTGAATAAACGTCTTCCAGGTTGATACTCTTTAGAAATCACTGTTTCTGTATCATGTCTAGTTAAGACGTTGCATCACTCTAGATTTTAGCTTACAACTAGTTTCCTATACTTATTAAATTTTTGTAATTTTCAAATCATCTCTGGAATATTTATAGGAATTTCTGAAACAGCAAAAATATTTGCTGGTGTGGATGTTACTAAAGAACCAATTCCTGTACTTCCGACTGTTCATTATAATATGGGTGGTACTCCAACAAATTACAAAGGCCAGGTCGTCAAATATACAAAGGATAAAGGCGATCAGGTTTCTAGCAATTTTGATGCTTTATTTTTTTCTGTATTTTTCAGATTGTTTCGGGATTATGGGCTGCTGGAGAATGTGCTGCTCATTCTGTCCATGGAGCAAATCGTCTGGGTGCGAACTCATTGCTTGACTTGGTTATATTTGGTCGAGCGTGTGCATTGAAGTTTATAATGAAATTTGAAAATAGAATTAATTTTGCTTTTAGCATTTTGTCACAAAACAAATCTGGCGATCCTGTTCCTGATCTCCCGCCAAATGCTGGCGAAGTATCAATTGCGAATTTAGACAAGTTGCGAAGTGAGCGTAAAGGTGCTGACATCCCTACAGCTCAGTTGAGACTTGAAATGCAGAGGACAATGCAAAAACACGCAGCGGTTTTCCGTACTGGTACAATTCTTCAGGTTGCACTAAAATTTTTTTATACACTTTGGATTTTTTCAGCAAGGAATTGAAAAGATTAAAAACCTTTATTCTCAATTAAAACACGTGCATATTTCTGATCGCACTTTGATATGGAATTCTGATCTAATAGAAACACTAGAATTACAAAATCTTCTTGCTAATGCAATGCAGACTATTGTGGCAGCTGAGAATCGCAAGGAATCTCGAGGAGCACACGCTCGGGATGATTATCCGGTAATATTTTTTCTAGTATTAAGTAATTTAAAAGTATCATAGAATCGAAGTGATGAATTTGACTACTCCAAGGCATTAGAAGGTCAAAAGAAGAAAACCCATGAAGAACACTGGCGAAAACATAGCATAATATATCAAGACACTGAAAGTGGAAAGGTATAAATAATATGTATGATTCTTAAATTTAACGATAAATCATTTGAAGGTAACACTCGAGTATAGGCCAGTGATTGACAACACATTAGATAAAACTGAATGTGAATGGATCCCTCCGAAGTTGCGAAGCTATTGATACATTTACGTTGATTTATTTTTTAATTAATTGTTTACATCTAGGTGTTTATTATCTTTTAGATACTTTAAATTGCTTATAATGGATGTAATATTGTTTTTGCTTATAGTCATAAAATTTTGTGTTTACGTATAATTTTCAGAGAATTCGTTGGTTTATATACGAATTTAATATCTTTCGATTCATTGTTATTGTTTCATTTATTGATCATATTAAAGATTTTTTATAGTAATTCTTTGATAAATCCCTTAACAAAATCAATAGAATTGATGAAAGTTTCTGCAATTACTGACAGCAAGGAGTTTTTGGAGAAAATTAAAGTCAGAGCGAAATTTGAGGTTTTTTGCTACTAATTTATTAGATAACAGTCGTTTCAGATTACTTTAATCGAGTGGAATCCAAAATTTGATCTTATAGCTCTTGGATCTAAAGATGGTGACCTTATGGTTAAGCGTTATCCTTGGAAAACAGGATGGAAGGTTTTATAATTTTATTAAATAAGTTAATAAAATTTCTAGAGGAACTTTTCAAGACAACTTCCGCTTACACAATTTTCTGCATTGATTGCTGACGAGTCTGAATATTCATCAAAACAGTCTAAAAATGAAATGGTATCGTTATGTTGGTCTCCCGATGGACAGATCCTGCTTTCGGCATTTTCCAGTGGACATTGCTTTTATTTGGATACTCAAAATGGAAACGTCTTATTTCTTCGATTGATTGAATATGCACCTAAAGAAATTAAATGGATTAAGTATCAGCCAAGTTGTCATAGCCTGGGAATTGATAACGATCCTACGGTTTTTTTAATGATTAGGAGGATTAACCATTAAAATTTAGATTTCAGCTGCTGATTTTAATTTTTGTGATGATGCATCTAAAGAGCACGCAGTGGTTTGTGAGGAGATTGAGCAATTTTGCAAAAAGTCTTTTAATCAATCACTCGTTGGAACCTTTCTTTGTATTCTTCATGAAATGAACAATGAAGAGATTGATGGAACACATTCTTTGATATTGGATATTTTAGCAAACGGAGTTTTACTTGTTCTCAAAATAAATTTAAGTAAGTTTTCATTATTTCAGAATAAACATGGCATTGTTGTTTTTTCTGAGATAAATTTTAAACGCATATAGTAGTACAATTACTAATTTTAATAATTATTTTCAGCTCATGCTCCAGTCAGCACTTTTGTTCTTTCAATACGTACTTTGGTGTTTAGAAACAACTATTTGCGAATTCCGTTGAAAATGGATGATGCTAATCCATCACTTTCAAACAAAGAATTTCTTGAGATTGATGGGCCGATTAGTCCAGAAAGAATGTGTATTTACAACCAAATATCTAAATCGTATAAATTTTTAAAGAATTATTTATCTTAACATTTAATTTTAAGACTATGTTGTATCTCATTTTATTGTATTTATTTGCAAGAGATGCTTAAATATTGTACGAGCAATTGGCAGCAATCAAGTGAGGTTATCTATCCATTAATATTTTTATGTAAAGTTTCTTAATTCCTTTGCAGGCATTCCACCAACGCGTATTTGCCTTTGTAAACAACAATAACCCAGCAGGAATTCTCACAGAATCTAGACCAAAACAAAAGGACGGAAGCGAGGGTGCTTTACTTATGTGTAATGATTTGTTGATGTTAATTGAGACTGAACAATCATCAGATTTATTGAACAATTTTTTAAATTCACCAACTTCGTATAAGGAGATGAAACAGGCATGCAGTTTCTTGGATGATTATTCGTGGGTTTTATGTATTTTATATTTATTGTATGAATCTAGGGAGTGATATGTATTCCGTCCAACGCATCTAGTAGATGCATTTACTGGTTGATGATACGCGGTGTGTGGGGATACGTCGGGCGGATGGGGGATTAGTTCACTCGATCATTATAAATACCTTTTTTACGACTATATTTTGTATTTGTACATTTTCTTTGCAAATCCTTTTCCTGCGCACAAATACAAATTTTCGTTAACAGAAAAATTCCTACCACCAAATTTTCGTTCATAATTTAGTCTGTGAAACATTAATAGTTGTGTCAAATCATAACGATATTCAACTTCCAATATTTAGAACATTAATAAAAGGCATCTCATCTGGAATTTTTCCTGCTTCACAACAACTCGGACATGAAATTCGAGTATTGCATGCCTATTTTACGACTCTTTCAACAAATATGGAAGACGATAATGAAGATGAATTTGATCCAGTTCCAATGTATTACCTTTCATTACAAATGCTTCAACAAAATTTTAAATTTAAGGTTGTTGGACACTCTTTTAAAAATTGCTTCAGGACATACAGCATTCAGTTCAACTTTGGGTTTGACACAGAATTTCCACCGATTTTTTGATCAATTCGAACAGTCTGTTTATTTGCTTGAGCAGAAACTACAAAACATTTTGCAAGTTGCAGATAAAAATAGGCAGGTTTCATACAGAATAAATTCTATTAAAACATCTAATTCATTCATCAAAAAAATTTAAATTTACTACAGGACTGAATTAAAACAATTTCTTAATTGGTTGCTTGCTTTAATATGTGATGGAGGATCTGACAAATGCGACGAAGCATCTCCAGATGAATTAAAATTTGATTTAAAACAATTAAGCCAGGTATTATTTTTTATAATACGATGAGGCAATGTTGATAAATTGCCTACCAAATTAAAAAAATGCCAAAACGAGAATCACAATTTATAAAATTGAAAATATTCCGACTAAATTTAATCTTCACATCTAATCTTATATAAATTTTATTAAGTTTCTTGATGAGGTCGTGCAACATTCTGGATTAAATGATTCAGACAGTGGAAGATTTATTTTGGATAGGGTTTTCCCTCATTTGTTTGTTTACAACTGTCAACAAAAAATCCAACAGCCAACTATTGAACAGCAAATGCAACTTTGTTTTCAACATTTTAAAATCTTTTTCAAAGACGGGCTTACAAAATTGTAAACTTATATTTAGTTTTCAAAATTCCTAATTGCTGTGTATTTTAGCTTCAATATGCCAGAGAACTGCAATATATTAGTCGAGGATAAAGAAGAGCTAGATGAAGAAGAAGAAACTTATAATAGTGATGAATAAGCTTATAAACGAATGGATTAGCTCTGATCAATTTATTTGATATACGTATTAAATCTGCTTTGGATTTAGGGCACCATGTATTCCTTGAGCAGCTTGAAGCAAATAAATACGTCATTTTCTACGCGTGTGAATTTTGCATGTTGTGTGAGTTATTAGTTATTTTATTTTTCTTAATACAAGTGTGGTTTTACTTAATTACAATGAAGATGAAGATCATTTTCCGTACTGGAACTATTTCCATTTTTAAATAGTAATAATGGGTTTTGTAAATAAATAGGTATTTAATCTAATAATAGAAATAATAATAACTCATCTCCATAGGTACATTTTTGTTTCTATATATGTAATAGGTAAATGGGTGGTTTTAGGTTATTTTTTCTAGCTTTGCACACTTACTAGAATAGAATAGCACTCCATTGCATCATAATAAAGTTTAAAGAAAAAATTATTCCTAGAAATAGAAATTCTCCTGCTGTGGAGCTATTTTTTCATACAATTTCTCTGTAAACATGTTGGATTAAATTATAAACTAAAATGGAAACCGAAATTAACCTTTTTTCACTCTGAAAAATCTCACTGTTTATTTTCACTATTTTAAAATCTCACTGTTATTTTTAATATTTTTTTTTGAAATTTTTACTGTCCACTTACTACCAGTGCTGGGTATTTGCCATTTGTTGGCTCCGGCTCCGGCTCCGGGCTCCGGCCTTTCAAATTCTTGGCTCCGGCTCCGGCTCCGGGCTCCGGGGTTTAAAAATCTTGGCTCCGGCTCCGGGCTCCGGCCTTTTAAAATCTTGGCTCCGGCTCCAGCTCCGGCTCCGGAGCCGGCGATTTTCGGAGCCGCTCCATGTTGGCTCCGGGCTCCGGGTGGAAAATCAATGAATTATTTTACATTGGGAGATTTGAGTAGATGAAGGGGGATATAGAGTGATATAAGAGGATATAGAGTGATATAAGAGGATTAAGAGAGTTATCAATAGATTAAGCTGGATTTGGGTGGATTATCTTGTGATTTAGGTGGATTAAGGGCGATATCGGGGGGATTAAGGGGATTTGGATCCAAAAATCTTCCTTTTTTGCGCCGCAGGCGAAAATTTTGAAAAATTTTGACGATCCTTAAGCCAAAAACCTTCTTTTTTTGCGCCGCAGGCGAAAATTTTGAGAATTTTGGAGGATCCTTATGCCAAAAATCATCCTTTTTCAGCGCCGCAGGCGAAAATTTTGAAAAATTTGGACGATCCTTAAGCCAAAAACCTTCTTTTTTTTGCGCCGCAGGCGAAAATTTTGAGAATTTTGACACCCAGGAGACTAAAATTAATCAATTCGAAAAATTTATTCAGCTTCATTTAATAAAAACATCCTTATAATAATTTATTTTCCAAAGAAAAACAATTATTTAATCAATTATTGAGATATTTTTCGAACTTTAATTGAACGAAACTATGAACCAAACGCACTATCCAGTCAGCCACACATACCTTACGATGGAATGGAAAGAAAATCTTTTTTACCTGTCTCAATTTTATCTCCCCTTTTCTTTTCACGCCTACCCTCTTTGCTTACTTTTTTTTCTCTAACCCATCTTTAGGGGTGTATAGCCGGAGCCGTGGGGAATTGGAAAACCTTGGCTCCGGCTCCGGCTCCGGGCTCCGGGGTTTCAAATTCTTGGCTCCGGCTCCAGCTCCGGCTCCGGGGTTTCCAAAATCTTAGCTCCGGCTCCGGCTCCGGCTCCGCCGGAGCCGGCTCCGGAGCCGGGCTCCGGAGCTAGCTCCCGGAGCTATACCCAGCACTGCTTACTACGTATCTAAATCCCACATGGTTATGTTTCATTTATTAGCTATTATTCTTAAAAATCCTTTTTTCTATTTCTAAGTTTATATATGTATATGTACATATAAACAATTGTTTCTTATGTTATTGGTTTCAAGGTTAGCAAAATGTCAAATTAAGCTTATTTCCGAAAACATTTGCAGGAAAGAAAAACGTCACATTATACTCTTCCGGAGTAAGAATATAAAGTTAATCAGGAATCTAGTAAGAAATCCCAGACACATGATTAAAATTAATAATGCGCGCTTTTTGCTTTCAATATGTGACTACATATTTTTTAATAAAATTTAACAGACTTGTAGCATCGTATAGCGCATTTAATAATTTCCGGCACATAAAATAGAAATAAATAAGGCTCATTTCATGTTTATCTTAAATTTTTTTATTTTTACAATTTTAAATACGTTTTATTTTCTTTTATATTTCACTTTACTATCTTAAAATTGTATTTTCTTTAAATTTTCATTATCTGTTCAAGATAAGACTTTCACAAGATTTTTCGAATTAAAAATGTAACTGAAAAATTAAGCAATCCATTTTTGAAAATTTCTCATAGAAATATAAATTTTATGTGAAAATCTATAAAAAGTCAGGCTAATTGCGATTTGCAAGGTTGTTTCGATTTTAATGTAATAGTAATTTTTAAATTGAATCCTAATGGATTAATATTTAAAGTTAGATATGTAACAATGACTATTTTTCAATTACTTTTCATGCACTACTAATTTTCTTGTTTTAGTTATGTAAACAAAATCTATTCCCAGAGTTTAATTTAAAATTTCTTCCTTTTAATGGGAAAATGAATTAGGAATGTTATGAATTAAAATACTTAAGTTGGCACACTTTTTATGATTATATCTTTTCTATAAATTAGAAGAATTAGAAATAATAGAATGCATGTCATTTTATTTTTCCTTTCTTTTTTACCATTTCTATTAAACATATTTTAAATTTAGTTAAAGAGTTGGGTGTGTGTGTTGTCATTTTTTCAAACTACGTGAGTAACTTGTAGCTTTTCATTTCTTTTACTCTCAGTATCGTAAAATAAACCACGTGCGCGTCTTTAAAGCAACAGAACCACGAATTTTGGGGAGAGAGGAATCCGGAGTTTGAACCGAAAAAAAACTTAGTTTTTATTCCCAGATGGATTGTTTATCCCTTGCATCTGTGCCTATGTTTATATATAACTAATTTAGTAAATTGCTTTGAATAAGAACAATGTTTAAAAATATAGCAATACCAATTAATATTGTTACTAGTAACTAAACTTTTCTGTTTGTTTTTTAGGCTGAGCTATAATATTCTTTATTATTAGAAAATTAAGTACACTTTTAAATGTTTTTCTTTATGAAAATAATCAGTAAAAGTGCAATTGTTATTTTCCTTTGGCATTCTTTTTAAATTCAAGAAATAAAATGCCAGAGGCGTATAGGCTAAATTCATTTTTCTGTATTAAAGTTTAATTTAAGTACTTACCTCTTTTATTTATTCTATTGCAAAAAATTCATTATTTTTTAGCAGAAATAAGCTAATATCTTTAATTATTTTCATTATTTTGCACAATGTTAGATTTCATAATCCTGTTATTTTATTATGTATTTTTTTCAAATACATAGAATTATATTTGAAAAATAATTTTTATAATCTATTGTTTGCTAAAATATTACTAAAAATAATTCCAGAACATCTTTATTTGTACTAACAAATCTAAACTGATCAAATAATTCATTATCATCATTAAATAATTCTTTCATTAATTGAAATGAATGCATTCAATCTAGCCACACTTGTTGTGCTCAGCTTACTCTGTGGTCACTGTAATCTGGCGAAACCCACAGGGTCTATGACCAGAATTCAGGTTTGTTTTACTATAAGAAACCATTTTCTTTCTCATTGTTTTAATATGATTTAATTAAATCATAGGAAGTATTTCGGACGCTGATGGCTAAGCCTATGATGCTTGCCTCTCGTGGAAAGAAATCTCTCGTTGCATTTCCAAACGCGGAAGATTATTTAATAGATCGGGAAAACCAAGAAGATGGCAAAGGAAGAAGTGGTAGACTTTCATTTAGTGATACTTCATATTGGTTGCTGGCCGATGTGAGATCACCAGTTTATGCCGTTACACTTAATGTGAGGCGATGAGATCTAACTATGAGTTTATTGATAATCATTTAATAAGCTTAAATTCGTTAAGTTCTAAAACTGCTCTGTTTTTCTTCTACATATTTACATAATATTAAATTTATTTTTGAAATGCATAGATATGTAACTTTTAACATTATTCTCTATGTTTAGGAAGCTGCGTTATTAATCACAAATTAAAAAAATATACCTTTCCTACAATTACAAAGAAAATTTGACTTGCGATTTACACTCACAAATTAACTACAAGAATCAAACTTTTTGATAATGATGTCTATGCAACAATAATTCATGTCTAATGAGCGAAGGCGTGATATATTTTTTATTTTGAACCTGCTCTTAACTTTATTTAACTGTAACTTCTAATAAGCTGAAATGCTTCTATTGAACTAACTTTTACTAATAAATATGATATGAAAAAATTATTAATCTTCACAGCATTTTCCAAAATTTCCATAAATATTCCGAAATCGTCTATGAAGTAGAAACCAAAGAAGATTTGGTGTGGCAAGACGAAGACTCAACTAAAATTTATTCGTTTATCTTTTAGAGAAGAATTACTAATTGGAAAATAATAAACTCGCCAGTAAACGTGGAATGAATGGTGCCAACAATAGGTCTGTTTCACGACGTTCAATAGCTGCAACAATTTCGCGTGCTGAATATTCGGGACTCATTCCAGCAACCTAGGAATATTATATGTCAAATGTTTGCATAGAGAGATAGACTTGTCCAGGATCTGTTCGACCAATTGTCTTGCCTTTCTCGTTTAACGAATTTATTGCCAGGGATGTATTGACATAACCAACACTAATTGTTAAAATATGAAGTTGCGGACGGTCTTCAGCGCGGAGACTATCGAAGAAACCCTAATAAATCCAGCATTATATTTGTTCCAGTTATCTTATCACCTGAGCTGCATGTTTTGAAGCCGAATAAGCTCCTAAATATGGAAGAGCAACACGTCCAACAATACTACTGACTAGAACGATTGCCCCATCATCAGGAATCCAATCCATAAGTCGTTGACTGATGGCGACATGACCAAGGAAATTAACATCAATCATCCGCTTGAGAACGTTAAGATTCATTCGTTGTCCAGAACCGTAAGCCATCTGTCCCGCATTGTTTATTAAGACATCCAATTTAGGTTTATTAGGATTAGTATTAGAAAGTAATAATTTAATCGTTTTTAAAAATTCTTCCAACTTTTCTTCATTATTTGAAACTTCTTCCAGATCGAGACGAAGAAATGTAGGGCGATAAAGTTTTTCTTTATTAGCATTATATTTATTATGGATATCCAATTCAGCACAAATTTTCTCCAGCTGGTCGATAGACCGTGAAGCAAGAATAAGTTTGGCGCCATAAAAATAGGTAGGATTTAGTAAAAAATTTATTAGTGTTAATTTACTAACAATAAATTTAAATCGTTATAATTATGAATTTACTTTTGCATGCATAATACGCGCAATTTCCCGCCCAATACCAGAACTTGCTCCTGTAATCAAAACAGTCTTTCCTTGAAGCATAAGTCGTGAATGATTGGTAGGGAATGGTAGAAATTTATAGAGCAAATTGCAGAAAATCAAAATCATTAGGATTATTGAGGCAACAAATAAAACATTTTGTATTAAATAAATAAAATTTGGCAATAAAAACATTTTTCTCCTGTTATTTTTTGGTTTCTTTAGTAAAATATTAATTGAAATAATTAATAGAGTTGTGTACAACTGATTGAGTTTGAGAAGGAAAGGATGCAGTTATATGTATTTTTTGCTGTTAAAATTGTGCGGAAAGGTAACATCAAGTTCAAGTGAAAACTTGTTTAACGCTCATTTATTTTTAATGTTTTGATTTAAGCATTCAATTTTATTTTTCTGTAACGCTTGAAAAATAATTTAATGAACTTAATTTCAAAATAATTAACAGGTCATTAAATGCTTGTATTTATTTTACACAATTCAGACAATTGAACTTATATTTAAAAAAGTGGTCTTTTTTAAAAAGGGGATTTGCCACTTTTCAAAGTCCTATTTTTTACTTTGTTTATTTGAAGTATTATGGTCTTAAGGATTTTTGAGGAAAGCATATTAAGATTTCGTCTGGAGTGCAACAAAAATTTTCTTCATTTGTTATGCTTTTTAATGTACATAATTATTGTTAAAATTTTTTTAAATTTCAATTCTACTTGGCTAAAATTTTGAAAAATACAAAATAATAGAAGAACGTGTTTGTTTTCCTCTCATTTGTCAGTTTTTTATTTTCTGCTAGCACCATCAGTTAGGCAATCAGTCAAGAAATGAATAATGGAAAAAGATAGGTTTGATTCAAGCATTCAGTTCAAGCCTACGTAGAGTGGAAGTCAGCTGTCATCAAGATTAAGAAAAGCTCCTGTTGATAATTTTGCTATTTTCTCTTAGTGTTCATAGAGTAAAAGCATTTTAATATTTTTTAGTAAAATGATAAATTTACTGTTACACCTATGCTTTTACTGAGTATTTCCCCCCTTTTTCAATAATAATTAGTATCAAAAAATTTAGATTTACAAGTTAAATTTTAAATTCTGCATCTTAAATTTGTAATATGTTATGAGCAAATTTTCATACGAATTAGTCTATCTATTAGTCAATTAAATTTTTGGCCCATTATTTAGCTTACGCTTTTAGAGAAATTTTAGTGCCAGGAAGGATTGGTTGAGTGGGCTCAGCTGTTCAAACTGAGAAGCTTAAAACAATTACAATACTTCACGAAATAAAAATAAACATTCAGTCTTTTTTCTAAAAATTTTATTACAATTTTTTACAAATAATGGAGTGTTTGCTTAAAAATTGCTATTTTAATAACAATTTTGAAATGTGCTAATTTTGCCGCTCCCAATATTAATTTACAACATGTTTAATTTTAGGCTTCTCTTATTAATATATCTGATCCAAATTTTTGTTTAAATTCCAAGATGGTTGTTGTTATTCATTTGCTCTACAGGATTTTATCATCCGCAAAGCGAATGCAGGTAAAATCTCCTAATTTTGGCAGTAGATAAGGATTATTTAGCTTATGCTTACCAGCTGAGCTTTCATTTATAAAAATACTTTGTTTTTATACTTTCCGGTTATTTTTAGAAAGTAAAGCCTTATACATTGCATTGCTCGCTGCTTGTACTTGTATTCATTTATGCTTTTGTTGGGGGATTAATCTTCAATAAATTGGAAGCACAGGCCACACAAGAACAGTATAAAAAGTTAGAAGTTTGATTTTTCAATCCATTTTATCAATTTTCAGGGAATGGGAGTCAAAAACAGAATGTGTCCATAAGGCTAGTTATTTTTTAGAATATTTAAATAACATCAAAGTTTGTCCTTATAAAAATATTATCCGATAAAGGTCCTTGAACAAGTACCCTCTTCTCAACCACTACTAGATGAACAACCAAGGACGGATCGCATTTTGCATTGTTTTCAAAGTGAACCTGATCATCGATCTCAATGGTCATTTATTAAATTATTTTATTTCTAATAAAATTAAAATGAAATTGAATCCTATAAACTAAGTTTAATGTCTAGGAGTTGGATAACTGGCACACTATATAGCTTCGGCATTATCACAACACTGGGTGAATCAAAATTATTCGTTAAATATCTATCGTGTTTATAAATAAAGGCTACAACAGGATAGCACCAATAACACTGGCAGGCCGGCTTTTTTGTGTTTTTTACGGAATTTGTGGCATTCCTCTAACAATGATTGTTAGATTTTTAATTTTCTTGTTTATTTTTATTTAAGATAATTGCAAACATCGGTCAATATCTCAACCAATTTGCAAGTGCTACCCGTAGACATGTAAATAATTGAAATAAATATAACATGAAATTGTTTAATCATGATATAGATTGAAACATACCGAGAGAAGAGGCGACGTTCGCGCGTTACAGGCTCTTCAGGTTTAAATGCTAGTGAAGAAGAAATTGAGGATTCATCTGTCGAATTTATGTCCCTTGGCCTATTGATATCCTTCTTGTTTTATGTTTGTTTGGGTTCTTTCTTATTGCCACTTCTAAACGGCGAGGCTAGTTACTGATACTGATTGAAAAACAAAGCTTTTGCCAATTTGTTTTCATTTTCAGTTTGATTTCCTCAATGGAATTTATTTTAACTTCCTCTGTCTAACAGCCATTGACTTTGGACAACTTGTTCCTTCAAAGTATTCATATTATTACATTTACATTTGGGGTAAAAAACGAATACTTAAATTAAAGGTGGGAATTTTTGCCAATTACCTTCCTTTATGTATGCATTGGGCTTGCTATTACGGTGGGCAATAGCAATACATATATCAATATTTTTTATAGATTTTTAGACAATCGCTATAGAGATTGGTTCTGAGTATCTAAAGAAGCTCCATCACTTTGGAAAACGTATGAAAAATGTAGCACAGACTAGAATTTGGTTTGGCGGCAAAACGTGAGTAAAGACAGAAGTTGTGAATGATGTTTTATTTTAGACTGAAGGTGAGAGATTTATTGCATGCTGTTGGCAAAAAATGTGGTATTGACCCTTCAGGTATGTTTACTCATAATTATAAACTATTATAACTTTACATAGGTTTTATATTACAATTATACTTTTTATGTGATTTTACTTTTCCAGAAATTGACAAGCTGGATCTTGAAAATGTTATTGAGAGAGCAGTGGCAATTAATGTATTTTCGTAGTATGTATAAGGAATATACATATTTCTTGATTTTAGGAGGGACGTGAACCTCCAATGGATACAAATGACGAACCGCCACCACCAAAAGAGCCACAACCACCAGCTACTGAGGAAGTACCTCTGCTCGAAAATAATAGAAATGAGGACCGACGATCACGTACTCCACCTTTTAAGAGGGCAGCTGAACGTGTTGTGAGCTTCCCCATTGTTGAACAGGCAAAGCCGATTGATAATGTCAATGAGAGCGTAGAAAACAGCAACAGAAACTTGGTTTGTGCATTCAAAAAGAATTGACACTATAAGCTAATTTCCGGTTTCCTCCAATTTAGCGACTGGATCTCTGCGAATTTGTTGCAATAGATATGGATTTGCCTGATGGACCTATAGAGGAGGCACTTACATGGATGGAACCAGTAAGTATTCTTGATCTCAGAAAATAAACATCTAAGGAACTTAAACCTGTTCTTTTTCCTTAATAAAAACCTTTAAGGTTAATTTTTAAAAATTCTTTAAATCTTCTAATTAATATTTTTTCAGCCGCTAAAATTAGTGATGTATTCAGATCACGAACTTGTGGGTATTTTTTATTATTATCATCATCAAAACCCAAAGTTAAAATTTAATTACATAAAAACTCCTTTAAATCTTAAAAAAAATTCGGTTGCTTTCTAGGTGCAAGTAGATCCAGCCATTGCTTCACCTAAAGATTTGGGCGCCTATGGGCCACCGCACGTAATAGTAGATGAAGATGAACGGATTCTGGATTTAGAACCGAGAAAATTTAAAGAAAAAAAGGAAAAGTATGGAAGGGATGCCAAAAGGCTTTACGAAACCTATCAAGAAGAATGGGAGAGATTAGTTAGTTAAAAAGAAAATAACATGCTTATTTTGTTTTAGGAACGACTTTCTGATCGACGTCTAGGCCCACGCCGTAAATCAGTTAGGTGAACAGTATATCAAAATTCCAGTTGTTTAGGTGCTAGCATTGAATGCATTGGGATCTGGAACCGGGGGTAGAAGAGAATCATCACTGGAAGGTAGCACTTCAACAGCAAGAGAAAGTCCAGCTGCTGTCAGACATGCTCAGCAGACTAGTCCGCCATCTGCAACACGAATAACCAAAGAGGCAAAAAGTAGTCCATCGGAATTAAGAAAACAAACAGTACCTAAACAGGAAGTGAGAATAACAACATCGCCCACGAATCCTAGGATAAAATCACCTACTATGTTAAGGGCAGGCACGACACCAAAGGTGATACCTTAGTCCAGATTGTATACACTACGATTCTTAGGTTTTACGCCCACCTGTAAAGGAAAATATGGAAAGACGTTCATCATCACCAAGAAAGCTGGATTTGACAAGATTTTCAAAATTTGGTGAAATGGTGACAAAGCCTGATGTTCCAGGCCTTGAAGAGCGGATTTTAGAACGTCGTAAAAGTCGAATGTCTAATGATATTACATTCCCACCCGAAACACCAAGAAAAAGTCTGACCGGAAGTGATACATCTCAGGTACATCATACTGCAGCAAACGCGAATTTTACAGAAACAACAAAGCCATAAAGAGATCGTAATTATTTTTTAATTCCTATTGATGACTTGTTTTAGAGTTCGTATTTAATAAAAGTAAAACACTAATAATTCGTATGAATACTAAGTGATCAAGATTAATGCCTTCATTTACTATGCAATCAAATTTAATGCCTTTAGTTTCTTCGGAGAAATTCCTCAGAGAAGGAAACTTTTTTATTGAAAAAATACAAATTTGCTAAAAATGCGCACACGAGCCTCATTTCCTCATGTTGCCTTGTCATTTCTTGTTCTTAAAAATTCTGTCTTAGCTTGATTTAGATTCATGCCACTTTTTTCCTTACAATTTAAATTTTGGCAGTCTTTTTTCGAAAAATGACAATTTATCCCATTATACATATGTAGAAAGACTACGGAGTGAGAAAAGGAGCAAATATCTTTATTATTCTTGAGGTCATTTAAGATTTATTTGGAGGTAACTTTTTTGCCAAACCCCATTTTACTAATCTAATCTATCATTAATTAAAATCCTTTATTCAATTCATCTCATAGTCATAACGTGGCATAGAATAACTTCATTTTAAAAAAACGAGAAAAATTACCATCTGATGAACTTTGAAGTGTTCTTTGTTCTTGTAGAGTTCTTTATCGATTTCCCAGTACTTTTTTATATTGTTTTTACTCTTTTCATTTTTGCACTTATTTAGAGCAGCTATTTTTTGTGTTGTGTCTTTCTGGGGATGTCTTTCTGATTTTAGGATGTTTTTCTGGGTCTGAAGGTTTTTTTTTCTTGATTCATGACCAAAAGCTTTATAGAAACTTTATTTCACCTAGTACTATACATGCTGTTTCGTTTTATATCCATTTTTGATTTCTAATTTTTCAAATTTCTTCATTTTTTCAGAGTATTTTTTTCTCAAAAATGTTAACAACGACAAAGTTTATTCTGATCTCTTCAATTTTATTATTGTCAATATCTCATGGTCTTGGACGTATGAGGGTGTCAAAAAGACTGCCAAACCTAAGGATAAAGACGAAAAATATGGAACGATTATTGGAACTGATTTGGGAACAACTTATTCTTGTGCTGGTGTTTATAAAAATGGACGTGTCGAAATTATTGCTAACGATCAAGGTATAATAAAAGAAATAGAATAGGACCCCGCTGGTTCCCCAACATATGCCAAAGGGCTGGGAATAGTCAAGACTGGCACAGAGAGTAAAAAGGACCAAAAAAGAGCAAGGAGGTCCGAGTAGAAGTAACCCCCCTATTGGTGACACACCTATGAAATTACCCAGAAGGTCTAACTAATATTTGGGGCGGATACAAATGACTCAAGATCAAGAATGCGTATGCCTGCTCCATTTGCCTTACGGTTGAACAAGTGAAGTTTATTTGACCGACCTCCTTGGTTTGTCCCTCTGAGTTGATAAGATTAAAATTTTGTCCGCAAAAAATGTTTTTGGGAAAAAATGTCACCCTCTCATTCTCCTAACATTTTTTCAGGTTGCTGATAAAGCAAATAAGCCACACATCAAATCAAACGTCAACGGAGAAATAAACAATTTGCTCCAGAAAAGATCTCAGCAATGGTTCTTGGAAAAATGAAGGAAATTGCCGAAGCCTATTTGGGTCATGAAGTAACGCATGCTGTCGTTACGGTTAGCAATTTTATTCGATTCAACTTTAAAATAATATTTTTAAGGTCCCCGCCTACTTTAACGATGCTCAACGTCAAGCTACCAAAGATGCTGGAACCATCTCTGGACTTAATGTTGTTTGTATTATTAATGAACCGACAGCTGCGGCAATAGCTTATGGATTGGACAAGAAAGAAGGTTTTTGATTTTTTTATTTGAGGGGATATTTGGGGAGACTTATGAAAACGTCACTTGGTTTTTTGTGTATTTTGCCAATGGGGCCAAGACTCCGGGCTTGTCCGGACTTCAGGCTATTCTGTTTTTTATTCTTCAAATTTTTTTAATTCTTCAAATTTGGCACGTGTTAAAGTTTCAGAAAAATCAATTCCATCAATTAAAGATTCAACTTCCATTTTGACTTGGTGCTGGACTGAGAGGGCTCTCTTTGCCTTTTCGACCTTCAAAAGAAAGGATTATTTATAAATCATGGACCAAAAATTATTTAAAAATTTCTGAAAAATATTGTTGCCTAAAAAGGGGAACAAAGGGAAAAAATAGAGCAAAATAAGAGAAAATTATCTTTTGGTTAAGTGGGATAATTACTAAAAATAGGGTATAGGGTTCGAATCCCATTGCTGGTAAATTACCAATTTAGCCATTTAAAACAAAAAATAACAATTTTAAAAATTTCCCAACATATTTAAAAAACGCCATAAATTTTTAAAACCCCAAAAAAGTCAAAAAACAAACCTCACGACGAAGTTTTTGAACCGCTCGGTTATCCTTCCTCAAATCCTTTCCAGTCTTCTTTTTGATTAATTTAATAAAGTATTCCATAGTCCTCTGATCAAAATCTTCACCTCCCAAGTGAGTGTCTCCATTTGTTGCCAATACTTCAAAGACTCCATTATCGATAGTCAACAATGAAACGTCGAAGGTGCCTCCGCCAAGGTCGAAAACAAGAATGTTGCGTTCCCCTAAGAGATAATGAAGTTTAAAAAGGTTTAGCAGAAGGGACATTTAGACACAAACTAGGATGGTTCTGTAATTGTCAGAAGCCTGAAAATTCCCATAAGAGCTCCGACATGAGATCTTTCAAACAACATATTAACCTGTATTGAGATACGAGTTCGGAGTTCTACATAATGACACCAGCTAGTAGACCAGGCCTCATCCTGATACCATCTCAAAGTAGAGGTAATACATACTCACACTATCCCGAAGTCCGAACCCTACATCCTCAGACTAGCTAAGAGTCTGGATCTTATAACCAAAATTTACAAAACAGATGAAATCCTCGAGTCTCCCCAAATATCCCCTCAAATAAAAAAATAATCAAAAACCTTCTTTCTTGTCCAATCCATAAGCAATTGCCGCAGCTGTCGGTTCATTAATAATACGAACAACATTAAGTCCGGAGATGGTTCCAGCATCTTTGGTTGCTTGACGTTGAGCATCGTTAAAGTAGGCCGGGACCTTAAAAATATCATTTTAATATTTAAAACTGAATAAAATTGCCAACCGTAACCACAGCATGCGTAACTTCATGACCCAAATAGGCTTCGGCAATTTCCTTCATTTTTCCAAGAACCATTGCTGAGATCTTTTCTGGAGCAAATTGTTTATTTCTCCGTTGACGTTTGATTTGATGTGTGGCTTATTTGCTTTATCAGCAACCTGAAAAAATGTTAGGAGAATGAGAGGGTGACATTTTTTCCCAAAAACATTTTTTGCGGACAAAATTTTAATCTTATCAACTCAGAGGGACAAACCAAGGAGGTCGGTCAAATAAACTTCACTTGTTCAACCGTAAGGCAAATGGAGCAGGCATACGCATTCTTGATCTTGAGTCATTTGTATCCGCCCCAAATATTAGTTAGACCTTCTGGGTAATTTCATAGGTGTGTCACCAATAGGGGGGTTACTTCTACTCGGACCTCCTTGCTCTTTTTTGGTCCTTTTTACTCTCTGTGCCAGTCTTGACTATTCCCAGCCCTTTGGCATATGTTGGGGAACCAGCGGGGTCCTATTCTATTTCTTTTATTATACAGTAAAGCGGTTGGTCCCGTTACCCAGTGCCTCGTTGTTCAGTTGATGTTATTAGCAGAGCCGCGCATGTTGCAATCATGTGTGAACTCCGCAGAGTATAGAAATAGGTGAATTACACGCAGTGGGGGAATATAGGGAGAGCGCTCTTCCCTACAAGGATGGATTGGCCGGCCGGCAACTCTGTTGAATGAATGAAGAAGTGATCTCCTTAGCCTATTCCGTTAGAGCTTATATGCACCAGCCTACTTCCTTATTGCTTTCCCAAGGATAAGTTAGTGGCGATGTTTAGCTTAGATAATGGGCGGCTAATAACTCTCTGGGAATGGCTGTTTGTAATATTCTTTGCACCTTCCTGCAAACTTCCGTTAACTAGAGCGACATTGCTCTTCACGTGTTTTTAGGATGATATCGGCCTTACACCTCTAACCTTCCAATAGACCGTCCCTGGTCGTTAAGATTTGGCCATCCTCTACACCTCTAACCTTCCAATGGACCGTCCCTGGTCCACTTTTATATTTTGTTTTATATTAAATGAATCCCTCAGAATATATGTAATTTTTTTTTTAATATTCTTTTTTTTGTTACATGTGAGAGTCCCGCAGGACTTATTTGTTGAAACATAAATTGATAATTTGTGTAACGCTGAGAAAAAAAAAATTTTTTTTTTTTAATATAACGAGATTATGAGGCTTGAAAATATAATATGGGTAAAACTGTAGAAGAGTAGAACTAGTAAGGAAAGATATGAGTGATATTCGGTGATTATAAAATAGACTTGTAATAATGTCATGCTCACTCGATGTTCAAGACTTAACTCATAGGACTGAGGATTTGACAGAATCAATTTTGAATGTGGGATCTACTTTAACACTAGTTTTCATTAATGAGTCCCGCAGGACATTAATTTCGTTAAGCGATCCTATCACAGATATTTTGGGGTGTTTGTAGAAACGGTACAGAGGTACTGATCTTCAACACGGGAGTTCATATTCTTTACTAGTGCTTCTTTTTCTGAATTTTAAGCATTATCGATTTTAGCTTATATTATTTCTGTGTCCCTGATTTTCATGAGGATTGATTAGTATCTCAATGTGAAAATCAAATCCAATATGGCTTTATACCCAAGTGGAGATTTGTTCCTTATTCACTTAATGGTGTTGTCCCCAGAGGTTTTATTAAATGGATCTATAATCGTGTTGATGCTAGGGATTTCTTTTCCAGAACATGTGGTATTATCCTAAAAGTGAGTTAAATACCAGAATTTTTAGGTAATTTATACAGGGTTTTTGCTCATTGGTTTTGAGAGAAATTAATTTTGCCAATCTAAAAATTCAACCTTTAATTATTTGATTTTTTTGTGAACTCCTCAGTTTGTTTCAGCTTCTTGGTTGGAAAAAGATTGGGTAACACAGGTCGAACCTTGTTCAGAACTGCTTAATTCCGTTTTGGTCAGGTTAATTTAGCTTAGGTTGGGGACCTAAATACTTCCTAAGTTGATCCAACATGTATTGCACATTTTATTTAATTCTGGTTCCCAAACAACAAATGTGTTGTTATTTTGAGTACAGAATCCTTTGTTATAATCATAATCATTTGTGGCTCCCCCAGGAGTTATAATTGTTTTCGCTCCGAAATGTGAATATGCCTCGGTTTCGAACGCGTAGCAATTTTCGATTTGTTACATCTTCCAGGAAAAGTAACCTAAGAGTCGTGGACCTAGGAGTCCGGTCTAGATTTTTGTTTCAAGGGTTTCGAATTTTGAAATTAGGCTAATTTCGATTATTCAAATGTTTAAAATACCTATGCACATGATCCTTAATCCCAAATGAAAGATGATGACGGCCACCTCAGTGGTTTGTTGTTAGTTCATTGATTTTGCTGACAAGGTCGTTTAATATTTCACCTTGTTCTTTTAGCATTTGTTTGATAATGAGCTGCTCTTCGACAATTTCTTCAAGACTTAGATTTTGTTCTTGATTCTGTCGTTTCCTACAATTCATCTCAAGATGGCCTACCTTGTCACAATAGTTGCATATTGGTTGGTTGTTCAGACGGCCGTAATTATGAGTTGATTCACCTTTTAATTTGCGCGAACCCCACAGGGTTTTATGATTTATGTCACCAGTTAACTCTTCATTGTTTATTGATATATTGCATGATGTGCCTTGATCGGCTATTTGGCATATCGGGTTGTATGTAGGTTTCGGGTTTGCACATAGCATTAGCTCTGCCTCTTGAGCATTTAGAAGTATGGTGTCGAAATTATTCCTGTTAGGCCCAGTCAGAGTTCTTGTGAGAAATTGAAGATTTGGGCTAAGCTTTTCTAGGAAGGTTCGACAAAGCTAGGAAGGTTCGACAAGAATGAACTAATAGAAAAATAAAAAAATTAATTTTTGAGAATGTGTAAAAATAGATTTTTTTTGGACTTTGTTCTAGAAAAATTATAATTTTCCCTAAAAATTTTTTGTATATTTTCGATATTGGGAAAATTGAAGGAAATTTAGGCAATTGAAAAGAAGAAAAAAGTAACTTTTAAATGTCTTCTAGAGAGAGACTGATTGAAAAATTAGAATTAGAAAAAAAATTAAAAGAACGAGAAATAAAAATTTAATGTCTGCCCTCAGAATTTTAATATTGAATGGAACCCGCAGGTATGTAGTAAAATTGGTTTATGCTTTGAGAAAAAGTTTTCAGACTTGATCTTTTTTGGTGGTAAAATTAGACATCAAGTCGGAAACCTTATGTAATTCAAAATGATTTTGTATCTTTTATTTACAAAAAATTTTTGCTCAATGATCAAAATGAAATCGCTGGCTTTAAAATCTTGGTTCTAATTTGACTTAAAAATTGTTTCGAATCTTTTTATATTTTGTGTGGCCTCCGCAGAGGTTATAGCTTTTCTTTTATTGATATTTAATAATTAATTTATTAAGCGAGCTAGAATTATTATTTTTTTTTACTTGTAAATAAACCTTTCTTGTAAGGTAAAGGTTCAGGCACTTTAAAACTTATAAGAGTTACTATTAAATTCATTGCTCAAAAAAAATTAGAAAGAGAAATTAGAAAGATGTTTAAAAGTTAAAGCACAAGAAAGATCAAAAAGTATGTATTATGAAAATTTTTGCTCTTTTCCCATAAATTAAAAAAAAATTTTCTGGGACCTAGAAGTCGACTATTGAAACCAAAAAGCTTTTTCCGTTTTGTTCCTTATATTTTTCAAATTTTTTTTTTTAAATTTTCATAAATAAAATTTTTGGGAAAGATCTAGATCCTAACTCGGGTTCTCAGATAATTTATAAATCATTTGTTCATTTATTTCGCAAAAAAAAATTTGAAAGTGTCTCTCAGTTATGAAATTAAGATCAGGAATAAAGACTGGGAAACTAAAAGGCTATAAAACAAAAATGTCTGCTTTCAATTTGTCTTAAATTCCATTTTAAGAGTATTTCTGAAAACAAATTTTGTATGTTTTTTAGCCTCCTCAGAGGTTATGTGTTTTGTGATACACATACGTGACTAATTGAGTAGATAAACAGTATACATGATTAAGTTTTTTTTGAAGAGCAAAGGGGAATATTATCATGGTTGATTTAATTATCATGTTTAATCTAACATGAGGAGATTATACATACTTTCTTATTAAAAATACCGTCTAACATTCCCAACTAAAAACTAAGGAAAGAAAAAAACTTGCAAGGAGGTAGGTTAAACAATCCCGTAAGTTTATATATATACATATATATATAAAATTTGTAAATTAGACTAAACCTTTTTAAGTTATAATATAAGAAAAAATTAATATCTAGGAACTTGAAACCCCAAATAACTGAATCAAGAAATGTTCAAATGAAGAAAAAGAAAAGAAATTTATACATAACCCACAGGTTAGAATTAAACCCGAAAAATGAGAGCGATAACTTGAAATTTTGGCTTTTGATTTACTTACATTCTAGGTCGTTTTTTGTAATTTAGTGGCCTCCGCAGAGGTTGTGTATCAATCCTTTGATAGCTAGTTAATAATCAATTCATTAAGTGTGCTAGAATTACATAAATTCCTTTCTTTTTTGGCGTTTCTCTTGAATAGGAAAGGAATAGAGTTGAAATTTAAATGGCTCAAGCATTCCTATAGTCAAAAATAAACAAGATGTTGATTTTTTTGAATTTTTGTTTTCTGGACCTTCATGTGAGAATGAAGTATGATTTTGAAAAAATCAATTAAGGTTTCCACAAATACCAAGTAATCGTACAAAGTTACAACGAAAAATTACATTAGACAATATATAGATTAATGAGTCCCTCGGTCAGAAAATTTACTAAAAGATCAAAACTAAATTTACTAAAAAAATTTACTAAAAGATCAAAAGTTAAAAAAAATTTCAATGTAAGCATATGAAAAACCAGAAATTTTATTTACGAAGGAAGATAGTAAAAAATTTTAATTGGATTTTTTTTACCTTTCTTCGTTTCGGGAAATTACAGTACTTTAAAATACCAGATTTTTTTAGTTTCACAAATAATTTCGGAAACAAATTCTCAGACTCAATCTCAGAACCAAAAAAAAATTCTTAATGTACCCCGCAGGGAAAAGATTTCAGAGCCAAAAATAATCGATGACGAGTTTTAAATTTTAAAACTTTTCTGAACACATTATACTTGTCTATTGAATAAATGATTTAGAGTGATAAGTGGGAAATCAAAATATGAAAAAGATGTAAACTAAAAGAATGATGTAATGAATTTTTTGAAAAACTGTATAAAAGAATTTCTTTTTATTTTTATTTAAAAAAAATTACCAATATACCTCTAATTTTAAGTCGAACTCAGTGTTTGAATCGGTTTTGTTTGGAAACTTCATTAGGAGTATTTAATTAATGTATATGAGTTTAGTTTAAGATATCGATTCGATTAAAAACAGAATTTGTTAAAAAGAGTGATTGGTGTTAAAGACAAACAAATTTTTGAAAAAACACTCCAATTGTGCCTCCATAATTAACTTAAGATTTACTTAATAATAGATATTATTTAGAAATATATTTAACAAAATTTGTTTATTGTCTTCTTTTATATTAATTGAAGACAGATAATCCATGTTCTTTAAATTTATTAAAATATTTTTTTCGATAAATTTCATTAAATGGTGAGCTCTTAATGACCTTAATATTTAACAAAAACGGAAATAAAAGGTGCGAGAAATTATTACGTGAATATTTTGGAAAGTTTAGAAAGAAAATGTAGACCTAAAAAATTGCTAATAACTGGATAAAAATATTAAAACTTTATTTTTCGATTAAAGTAATCTTTAAAATTTGGCAAATTTATTAGCACTAAAAAGTAAGAATGTTCTAAACATAATTGTACCCCTCAGGGTTTTGTGCATATTCTTTAAGGAGTAAATTTACATAAGGAAATGAAAGAAAAATCACCATGAAACGAGTTGAAAGAACAAATGAGTAATATAAACAATTTCATTTTTACATTTTTTTTTTGTAAAGAAAAATTACTTATTTAAGGAATGTTTCTATTTAGAAATAATTTCCATGTTGAGATGCTTTTTTGTTAAAAGTGTGAAGGATAAGTGAGACAAATTAAAAAAATTTTATGAGAACGAAAAATAGTATAATAAAAGACATTTATGTTTGAACGCCGCAGCGCTTGTTTTTTCTTATATGAGATATTATTTACCATAATCTCAATTTAAATCTGAGTTTACTTGCTTTACAGTATCAATAAACCCTGAGGGGTTCTCAAACATAAATCTAATAGCAGATAAAGACTAATAGTAACCCCATGGGGAAATATTCGATTTACGATTTGAACTAAAAGTAAGGAAGAATTCGGTTTTCCCATCATTAAAAAGGAAAATTATCCGTTTGATGAAAAATTTCAGCTAAAATAAAAGGTAAAAATTTCGTTTTAACTATACATTTTGATACAATTAGATATGTGTTCTTAAAAATAAATGTGTTTTTGTCAAATATATTAAAGATATAAAAAATTTTAAGTGAAGATTCTTATTAAATGAAAATTAGGGTTTTTTTGTCCCCGCGTGGATAGATTGAAAATGACAGATTAGACAGTGAAAAAATTCTTTGTCGAAGGACAAATCTATGAGAAATTAACTGTAAAATTAAAATTAACTGTTCTTACTTTCTCTTGTTGGATGTTTTAAATATCTTGATTTTCGTGATTTCAAGATTTATCTGTGAAGATAAAAGTATGTTGCTAGTAGTTTAATCATGAATTCTTTTTTTGTTTTTAAATAAATGAGTTAAATTGGATGTTAAAAAGGACAAAAAGAATACACTAAAAAGAATATTTTTACAAACAATACTTTTTGCAATTAGTGCAATAATTTTGCAATTACAAACTATAAAATTTGAAAATTTTGTTGATTAATTTAAAAAATTTAACATAATTGGACCCCTCAGGGTTTTGATTAATTCATAATTATTAAAATTATCTATTCTTTAATGAGATGAAAAAAGGAAAAATCAATATGAAAACGGATTTTGTTGAAAAGAAAGGCTTATTTAAAAAATTAAAAAATTTCTTTGGAAAAGAAAAAAAAATATTTTTTACACTTTTTGAATGAGCAATTTGATAAGGTTCTAATGAAGATCAAAAAATTAATTATGTTTAAAAATACCTAAAAATCTTCCAAAAAGCATGTTTTGTTGAAGGTTTTTATAAGTTTACCTACATTTGTTTCAATTCTTGAGAAGTTTTAAAGAAAATTTCCATTTTGTGACGCTCGTAGTATAAATAATAGGTATTGAAAACCCCGCGGGGTGCAGAACAAGTTTGATTGACATATTCAAAGCATCTTATTGAGAAATATGTAGTTATTCCTTCAGTTTGTTGACAGTGTCGAGATGCATTTGCAATAAAGTAATAAAGAACAAACAAAAAAATTAATAAAGATAAAATGAAAAAGTTCATAAAAGTAAAGTTAACGAATGCCGCAGCATTTTTTTAAGATTGAAATGAAATAAACTCCCCAAGAATAATGATGGGCCAATTTCTTAATGATTTTCTAATTGAGAACTATTTTTCTTATTTTTTCTAAAATTATTTATTTAAATGACCTCCTCGGAGGATAGGAATACTTTTCATTAAAGTTTATATTTTTCTATTTCATTCGAATTAATTCTTAATTGATTTAATTGTATTTCTTTTAGTTTTTCATATTTTATAAATGTAAATGGCCTCCTCAGAGGTTAGATCACTTTAATTTCTAATCGAGAAAACATTTATTTATTACCAAAAATAGGGGTTACTGAGGATCAAAAAAAATTTTTTAATATAATTGGCCTCCGCAGAGGATAGATCACTATAAAATTAACCCCCTTATATTTCTAAAATTCTTCATTCAAAAATTTATTTTTTTTTATCAAAATGGGGGACCATGGATTTTGAGCACAAAATATTATTCTTTAAAATTATTCATTCATAAAAATTAAACCGCGGATTTTGAGTGCACATAATAAATATAAAATCCATCATTAAAAATTCCCCGACCTATTCTTAACTCAAATTTTTCGGCAAAAGGTGAGGAACCATCCGGTGCTACCAGTAAAGCGGTTGGTCCCGTTACCCAGTGCCTCGTTGTTCAGTTGATGTTATTAGCAGAGCCGCGCATGTTGCAATCATGTGTGAACTCCGCAGAGTATAGAAATAGGTGAATTACACGCAGTGGGGGAATATAGGGAGAGCGCTCTTCCCTACAAGGATGGATTGGCCGGCCGGCAACTCTGTTGAATGAATGAAGAAGTGATCTCCTTAGCCTATTCCGTTAGAGCTTATATGCACCAGCCTACTTCCTTATTGCTTTCCCAAGGATAAGTTAGTGGCGATGTTTAGCTTAGATAATGGGCGGCTAATAACTCTCTGGGAATGGCTGTTTGTAATATTCTTTGCACCTTCCTGCAAACTTCCGTTAACTAGAGCGACATTGCTCTTCACGTGTTTTTAGGATGATATCGGCCTTACAATACCTTGATCGTTAGCAATAATTTCGACACGTCCATTTTTATAAACACCAGCACAAGAATAAGTTGTTCCCAAATCAGTTCCAATAATCGTTCCATATTTTTCGTCTTTATCCTTAGGTTTGGCAGTCTTTTTGACACCCTCATACGTCCAAGACCATGAGATATTGACAATAATAAAATTGAAGAGATCAGAATAAACTTTGTCGTTGTTAACATTTTTGAGAAAAAAATACTCTGAAAAAATGAAGAAATTTGAAAAATTAGAAATCAAAAATGGATATAAAACGAAACAGCATGTATAGTACTAGGTGAAATAAAGTTTCTATAAAGCTTTTGGTCATGAATCAAGAAAAAAAAACCTTCAGACCCAGAAAAACATCCTAAAATCAGAAAGACATCCCCAGAAAGACACAACACAAAAAATAGCTGCTCTAAATAAGTGCAAAAATGAAAAGAGTAAAAACAATATAAAAAAGTACTGGGAAATCGATAAAGAACTCTACAAGAACAAAGAACACTTCAAAGTTCATCAGATGGTAATTTTTCTCGTTTTTTTAAAATGAAGTTATTCTATGCCACGTTATGACTATGAGATGAATTGAATAAAGGATTTTAATTAATGATAGATTAGATTAGTAAAATGGGGTTTGGCAAAAAAGTTACCTCCAAATAAATCTTAAATGACCTCAAGAATAATAAAGATATTTGCTCCTTTTCTCACTCCGTAGTCTTTCTACATATGTATAATGGGATAAATTGTCATTTTTCGAAAAAAGACTGCCAAAATTTAAATTGTAAGGAAAAAAGTGGCATGAATCTAAATCAAGCTAAGACAGAATTTTTAAGAACAAGAAATGACAAGGCAACATGAGGAAATGAGGCTCGTGTGCGCATTTTTAGCAAATTTGTATTTTTTCAATAAAAAAGTTTCCTTCTCTGAGGAATTTCTCCGAAGAAACTAAAGGCATTAAATTTGATTGCATAGTAAATGAAGGCATTAATCTTGATCACTTAGTATTCATACGAATTATTAGTGTTTTACTTTTATTAAATACGAACTCTAAAACAAGTCATCAATAGGAATTAAAAAATAATTACGATCTCTTTATGGCTTTGTTGTTTCTGTAAAATTCGCGTTTGCTGCAGTATGATGTACCTGAGATGTATCACTTCCGGTCAGACTTTTTCTTGGTGTTTCGGGTGGGAATGTAATATCATTAGACATTCGACTTTTACGACGTTCTAAAATCCGCTCTTCAAGGCCTGGAACATCAGGCTTTGTCACCATTTCACCAAATTTTGAAAATCTTGTCAAATCCAGCTTTCTTGGTGATGATGAACGTCTTTCCATATTTTCCTTTACAGGTGGGCGTAAAACCTAAGAATCGTAGTGTATACAATCTGGACTAAGGTATCACCTTTGGTGTCGTGCCTGCCCTTAACATAGTAGGTGATTTTATCCTAGGATTCGTGGGCGATGTTGTTATTCTCACTTCCTGTTTAGGTACTGTTTGTTTTCTTAATTCCGATGGACTACTTTTTGCCTCTTTGGTTATTCGTGTTGCAGATGGCGGACTAGTCTGCTGAGCATGTCTGACAGCAGCTGGACTTTCTCTTGCTGTTGAAGTGCTACCTTCCAGTGATGATTCTCTTCTACCCCCGGTTCCAGATCCCAATGCATTCAATGCTAGCACCTAAACAACTGGAATTTTGATATACTGTTCACCTAACTGATTTACGGCGTGGGCCTAGACGTCGATCAGAAAGTCGTTCCTAAAACAAAATAAGCATGTTATTTTCTTTTTAACTAACTAATCTCTCCCATTCTTCTTGATAGGTTTCGTAAAGCCTTTTGGCATCCCTTCCATACTTTTCCTTTTTTTCTTTAAATTTTCTCGGTTCTAAATCCAGAATCCGTTCATCTTCATCTACTATTACGTGCGGTGGCCCATAGGCGCCCAAATCTTTAGGTGAAGCAATGGCTGGATCTACTTGCACCTAGAAAGCAACCGAATTTTTTTTAAGATTTAAAGGAGTTTTTATGTAATTAAATTTTAACTTTGGGTTTTGATGATGATAATAATAAAAAATACCCACAAGTTCGTGATCTGAATACATCACTAATTTTAGCGGCTGAAAAAATATTAATTAGAAGATTTAAAGAATTTTTAAAAATTAACCTTAAAGGTTTTTATTAAGGAAAAAGAACAGGTTTAAGTTCCTTAGATGTTTATTTTCTGAGATCAAGAATACTTACTGGTTCCATCCATGTAAGTGCCTCCTCTATAGGTCCATCAGGCAAATCCATATCTATTGCAACAAATTCGCAGAGATCCAGTCGCTAAATTGGAGGAAACCGGAAATTAGCTTATAGTGTCAATTCTTTTTGAATGCACAAACCAAGTTTCTGTTGCTGTTTTCTACGCTCTCATTGACATTATCAATCGGCTTTGCCTGTTCAACAATGGGGAAGCTCACAACACGTTCAGCTGCCCTCTTAAAAGGTGGAGTACGTGATCGTCGGTCCTCATTTCTATTATTTTCGAGCAGAGGTACTTCCTCAGTAGCTGGTGGTTGTGGCTCTTTTGGTGGTGGCGGTTCGTCATTTGTATCCATTGGAGGTTCACGTCCCTCCTAAAATCAAGAAATATGTATATTCCTTATACATACTACGAAAATACATTAATTGCCACTGCTCTCTCAATAACATTTTCAAGATCCAGCTTGTCAATTTCTGGAAAAGTAAAATCACATAAAAAGTATAATTGTAATATAAAACCTATGTAAAGTTATAATAGTTTATAATTATGAGTAAACATACCTGAAGGGTCAATACCACATTTTTTGCCAACAGCATGCAATAAATCTCTCACCTTCAGTCTAAAATAAAACATCATTCACAACTTCTGTCTTTACTCACGTTTTGCCGCCAAACCAAATTCTAGTCTGTGCTACATTTTTCATACGTTTTCCAAAGTGATGGAGCTTCTTTAGATACTCAGAACCAATCTCTATAGCGATTGTCTAAAAATCTATAAAAAATATTGATATATGTATTGCTATTGCCCACCGTAATAGCAAGCCCAATGCATACATAAAGGAAGGTAATTGGCAAAAATTCCCACCTTTAATTTAAGTATTCGTTTTTTACCCCAAATGTAAATGTAATAATATGAATACTTTGAAGGAACAAGTTGTCCAAAGTCAATGGCTGTTAGACAGAGGAAGTTAAAATAAATTCCATTGAGGAAATCAAACTGAAAATGAAAACAAATTGGCAAAAGCTTTGTTTTTCAATCAGTATCAGTAACTAGCCTCGCCGTTTAGAAGTGGCAATAAGAAAGAACCCAAACAAACATAAAACAAGAAGGATATCAATAGGCCAAGGGACATAAATTCGACAGATGAATCCTCAATTTCTTCTTCACTAGCATTTAAACCTGAAGAGCCTGTAACGCGCGAACGTCGCCTCTTCTCTCGGTATGTTTCAATCTATATCATGATTAAACAATTTCATGTTATATTTATTTCAATTATTTACATGTCTACGGGTAGCACTTGCAACCTGGTTGAGATATTGACCGATGTTTGCAATTATCTTAAATAAAAATAAACAAGAAAATTAAAAATCTAACAATCATTGTTAGAGGAATGCCACAAATTCCGTAAAAAACACAAAAAAGCCGGCCTGCCAGTGTTATTGGTGCTATCCTGTTGTAGCCTTTATTTATAAACACGATAGATATTTAACGAATAATTTTGATTCACCCAGTGTTGTGATAATGCCGAAGCTATATAGTGTGCCAGTTATCCAACTCCTAGACATTAAACTTAGTTTATAGGATTCAATTTCATTTTAATTTTATTAGATGAAAGGCACAAGGATTAAATGAAAGGCACAAGGATTCTGATAGAGTATTTAATGCTCGTTCGAATGAGCTATTGTTAAACTAAATTTGATTTGAATTCGTGATGCCACAATACCTTGAAGTCTATGAGTGCAAAATAATATCTGATATATTTCATATTTGGCATTGCTTCTTTTGAATAACTAATAGTTAAATGAAAGGCACAAGGATTCTGATAGAGTATTTAATGCTCGTTCGAATGAGCTATTGTTAAACTAAATTTGATTTGAATTCGTGATGCCACAATACCTTGAAGTCTATGAGTGCAAAATAATATCTGATATATTTCATATTTGGCATTGCTTCTTTTGAATAACTAATAGTTAAATGAAAGGCACAAGGATTCTGATAGAGTATTTAATGCTCGTTCGAATGAGCTATTGTTAAACTAAATTTGATTTGAATTCGTGATGCCACAATACCTTGAAGTCTATGAGTGCAATATAATATCTGATATATTTCATATTTGGCATTGCTTCTTTTGAATAACTAATAGTTAAATGAAAGGCACAAGAATTCTGATAAGGTATTTAATGCTCGTTCAAATGAGCTATTGTTAAACTAAATTTGATTTGAATTCGTGATGCCACAATACCTTGAAGTCTATGAGTGCAAAATAATATCTGATATATTTCATATTTGGCATTGCTTCTCTTGAATAACTAATAGTTAAATGAAAGGCACAAGGATTCTGATAGAGTATTTAATGCTCGTTCGAATGAGCTATTGTTAAACTAAATTTGATTTGAATTCGTGATGCCACAATACCTTGAAGTCTATGAGTGCAAAATAATATCCGATATTTTTCATTTTTGGCATTGCTTCTTTTGAATAACTAATAGTTAAATGAAAGGCACAAGGATTCTGATAAAGTATTTAATGCTCGTTCGAATGAGCTATTGTTAAACTAAATTTGATTTGAATTCGTGATGCCACAATACCTTGAAGTCTATGAGTGCAAAATAATATCTGATATTTTTCATATTTGGCATTGCTTCTTTTGAATAACTAATAGTTAAATGAAAGGCACAAGGATTCTGGTAGAGTATTTAATGCTCGTTTGAATGAGCTAGTATTTAATGCTCGTTCGAATGAGCTATTGTTAAACTAAATTTGATTTGAATTCGTGATGCCACAATACCTTGAAGTCTATGAGTGCAAAATAATATCTGATATATTTCATATTTGGCATTGCTTCTCTTGAATAACTAATAGTTAAATGAAAGGCACAAGGATTCTGATAGAGTATTTAATGCTCGTTCGAATGAGCTATTGTTAAACTAAATTTGATTTGAATTCGTGATGCCACAATACCTTGAAGTCTATGAGTGCAAAATAATATCCGATATTTTTCATTTTTGGCATTGCTTCTTTTGAATAACTAATAGTTAAATGAAAGGCACAAGGATTCTGATAAAGTATTTAATGCTCGTTCGAATGAGCTATTGTTAAACTAAATTTCATTTGAATTCGTGATGCCACAATACCTTGAAGTCTATGAGTGCAAAATAATATCTGATATTTTTCATATTTGGCATTGCTTCTTTTGAATAACTAATAGTTAAATGAAAGGCACAAGGATTCTGATAGAGTATTTAATGCTTGTTCGAATGAGCTATTGTTAAACTAAATTTGATTTGAATTCGTGATGCCACAATACCTTGAAGTCTATGAGTGCAAAATAATATCTGATATATTTCATATTTGGCATTGCTTCTCTTGAATAACTAATAGTTAAATGAAAGGCACAAGGATTCTGATAGAGTATTTAATGCTCGTTCGAATGAGCTATTGTTAAACTAAATTTGATTTGAATTCGTGATGCCACAATACCTTGAAGTCTATGAGTGCAAAATAATATCCGATATTTTTCATTTTTGGCATTGCTTCTTTTGAATAACTAATAGTTAAATGAAAGGCACAAGGATTCTGATAAAGTATTTAATGCTCGTTCGAATGAGCTATTGTTAAACTAAATTTGATTTGAATTCGTGATGCCACAATACCTTGAAGTCTATGAGTGCAAAATAATATCTGATATATTTCATATTTGGCATTGCTTCTTTTGAATAACTAATAGTTAGATGAAAGGCACAAGGATTCTGGTAGAGTATTTAATGCTCGTTTGAATGAGCTAGTATTTAATGCTCGTTCGAATGAGCTATTGTTAAACTAAATTTGATTTGAATTCGTGATGCCACAATACCTTGAAGTCTATGAGTGCAAAATAATATCTGATATATTTCATATTTGGCATTGCTTCTCTTGAATAACTAATAGTTAAATGAAAGGCACAAGGATTCTGATAGAGTATTTAATGCTCGTTCGAATGAGCTATTGTTAAACTAAATTTGATTTGAATTCGTGATGCCACAATACCTTGAAGTCTATGAGTGCAAAATAATATCCGATATTTTTCATTTTTGGCATTGCTTCTTTTGAATAACTAATAGTTAAATGAAAGGCACAAGGATTCTGATAAAGTATTTAATGCTCGTTCGAATGAGCTATTGTTAAACTAAATTTCATTTGAATTCGTGATGCCACAATACCTTGAAGTCTATGAGTGCAAAATAATATCTGAAATTTTTCATATTTGGCATTGCTTCTTTTGAATAACTAATAGTTAAATGAAAGGCACAAGGATTCTGATAGAGTATTTAATGCTTGTTCGAATGAGCTATTGTTAAACTAAATTTGATTTGAATTCGTGATGCCACAATACCTTGAAGTCTATGAGTGCAAAATAATATCTGATATATTTCATATTTGGCATTGCTTCTTTTGAATAACTAATAGTTAAATGAAAGGCACAAGGATTCTGATAGAGTATTTAATGCTCGTTCGAATGAGCTATTGTTAAACTAAATTTGATTTGAATTCGTGATGCCACAATACCTTGAAGTCTATGAGTGCAAAATAATATCTGATATATTTCATATTTGGCATTGCTTCTTTTGAATAACTAATAGTTAAATGAAAGGCACAAGCATTCTGATAGAGTATTTAATGCTTGTTCGAATGAGCTATTGTTAAACTAAATTTGATTTGAATTCGTGATGCCACAATACCTTGAAGTCTATGAGTGCAAAATAATATCTGATATATTTCATATTTGGCATTGCTTCTTTTGAATAACTAATAGTTAAATGAAAGGCACAAGGATTCTGATAGAGTATTTAATGCTCGTTTGAATGAGCTATTGTTAAACTAAATTTGATTTGAATTCGTGATGCCACAATACCTTGAAGTCTATGAGTGCAAAATAATATCTAATATATTTCATATTTGGCATTGCTTCTTTTGAATAACTAATAGTTAAATGAAAGGCACAAGGATTCTGATAAAGTATTTAATGCTCGTTCGAATGAGCTATTGTTACTAAATTTGATTTGAATTCTTGATGCCACAATACCTTGAAGTCTATGAGTGCAAAATAATATCTAATATATTTCATATTTGGCATTGCTTCTTTTGAATAACTAATAGTTAAATGAAAGGCACAAGGATTCTGATAGAGTATTTAATGCTCGTTTGAATGAGCTATTGTTAAACTAAATTTGATTTGAATTCGTACTGCCACAATACTTTGAACTCTATGAGTGCAAAATAATATCTGATATTTTTCATATTTGGCATTGCTTCTTTTGAATAACTAATAGTTAAATGAAAGGCACAAGGATTCTGATAGAGTATTTAATGCTCGTTCGAATGAGCTATTGTTAAACTAAATTTGATTTGAATTCGTGATGCCACAATACCTTGAAGTCTATGAGTGCAAAATAATATCTGATATATTTCATATTTGGCATTGCTTCTTTTGAATAACTAATAGTTAAATGAAAGGCACAAGGATTCTGATAAAGTATTTAATGCTCGTTCGAATGAGCTATTGTTACTAAATTTGATTTGAATTCTTGATGCCACAATACCTTGAAGTCTATGAGTGCAAAATAATATCTGATATTTTTCATATTTGGCATTGCTTCTTTTGAATAACTAATAGTTAAATGAAAGGCACAAGGATTCTGATAGAGTATTTAATGCTTGTTCGAATGAGCTATTGTTAAACTAAATTTGATTTGAATTCGTGATGCCACAATACCTTGAAGTCTATGAGTGCAAAATAATATCTGATATATTTCATATTTGGCATTGCTTCTTTTGAATAACTAATAGTTAAATGAAAGGCACAAGGATTCTGATAGAGTATTTAATGCTCGTTCGAATGAGCTATTGTTAAACTAAATTTGATTTGAATTCGTGATGCCACAATACCTTGAAGTCTATGAGTGCAAAATAATATCTGATATTTTTCATATTTGGCATTGCTTCTTTTGAATAACTAATAGTTAAATGAAAGGCACAAGGATTCTGATAGAGTATTTAATGCTCGTTCGAATGAGCTATTGATAAACTAAATTTGATTTGAATTCGTGATGCCACAATACCTTGAAGTCTATGAGTGCAAAATAATATCTGATATTTTTCATATTTGGCATTGCTTCTTTTGAATAACTAATAGTTAAATGAAAGGCACAAGGATTCTGATAGAGTATTTAATGCTCGTTCGAATGAGCTATTGTTAAACTAAATTTGATTTGAATTCGTGATGCCACAATACCTTGAAGTCTATGAGTGCAAAATAATATCTGATATTTTTCATATTTGGCATTGCTTCTTTTGAATAACTAATAGTTAAATGAAAGGCACAAGGATTCTGATAGAGTATTTAATGCTCGTTCGAATGAGCTATTGTTAAACTAAATTTGATTTGAATTCGTGATGCCACAATACCTTGAAGTCTATGAGTGCAAAATAATATCTGATATTTTTCATATTTGGCATTGCTTCTTTTGAATAACTAATAGTTAAATGAAAGGCACAAGGATTCTGATAGAGTATTTAATGCTTGTTCGAATGAGCTATTGTTAAACTAAATTTGATTTGAATTCGTGATGCCACAATACCTTGAAGTCTATGAGTGCAAAATAATATCTGATATATTTCATATTTGGCATTGCTTCTTTTGAATAACTAATAGTTAAATGAAAGGCACAAGGATTCTGATAGAGTATTTAATGCTCGTTCGAATGAGCTATTGTTAAACTAAATTTGATTTGAATTCGTGATGCCACAATACCTTGAAGTCTATGAGTGCAAAATAATATCTGATATATTTCATATTTGGCATTGCTTCTTTTGAATAACTAATAGTTAAATGAAAGGCACAAGGATTCTGATAGAGTATTTAATGCTCGTTCGAATGAGCTATTGTTAAACTAAATTTGATTTGAATTCGTGATGCCACAATACCTTGAAGTCTATGAGTGCAAAATAATATCTGATATATTTCATATTTGGCATTGCTTCTTTTGAATAACTAATAGTTAAATGAAAGGCACAAGGATTCTGATAGAGTATTTAATGCTCGTTCGAATGAGCTATTGTTAAACTAAATTTGATTTGAATTCGTGATGCCACAATACCTTGAAGTCTATGAGTGCAAAATAATATCTGATATATTTCATATTTGGCATTGCTTCTTTTGAATAACTAATAGTTAAATGAAAGGCACAAGGATTCTGATAGAGTATTTAATGCTCGTTCGAATGAGCTATTGTTAAACTAAATTTGATTTGAATTCGTGATGCCACAATACCTTGAAGTCTATGAGTGCAAAATAATATCTGATATTTTTCATATTTGGCATTGCTTCTTTTGAATAACTAATAGTTAAATGAAAGGCACAAGGATTCTGATAGAGTATTTAATGCTCGTTCGAATGAGCTATTGTTAAACTAAATTTGATTTGAATTCGTGATGCCACAATACCTTGAAGTCTATGAGTGCAAAATAATATCTGATATATTTCATATTTGGCATTGCTTCTTTTGAATAACTAATAGTTAAATGAAAGGCACAAGGATTCTGATAGAGTATTTAATGCTCGTTCGAATGAGCTATTGTTAAACTAAATTTGATTTGAATTCGTGATGCCACAATACCTTGAAGTCTATGAGTGCAAAATAATATCTGATATATTTCATATTTGGCATTGCTTCTTTTGAATAACTAATAGTTAAATGAAAGGCACAAGGATTCTGATAGAGTATTTAATGCTTGTTCGAATGAGCTATTGTTAAACTAAATTTGATTTGAATTCGTGATGCCACAATACCTTGAAGTCTATGAGTGCAAAATAATATCTGATATATTTCATATTTGGCATTGCTTCTTTTGAATAACTAATAGTTAAATGAAAGGCACAAGGATTCTGATAGAGTATTTAATGCTCGTTCGAATGAGCTATTGTTAAACTAAATTTGATTTGAATTCGTGATGCCACAATACCTTGAAGTCTATGAGTGCAAAATAATATCTGATATATTTCATATTTGGCATTGCTTCTTTTGAATAACTAATAGTTAAATGAAAGGCACAAGGATTCTGATAGAGTATTTAATGCTCGTTCGAATGAGCTATTGTTAAACTAAATTTGATTTGAATTCGTGATGCCACAATACCTTGAAGTCTATGAGTGCAAAATAATATCTGATATATTTCATATTTGGCATTGCTTCTTTTGAATAACTAATAGTTAAATGAAAGGCACAAGGATTCTGATAAAGTATTTAATGCTCGTTCGAATGAGCTATTGTTAAACTAAATTTGATTTGAATTCGTGATGCCACAATACCTTGAAGTCTATGAGTGCAAAATAATATCTGATATATTCATATTTGGCATTGCTTCTTTTGAATAACTAATAGTTAAATGAAAGGCACAAGGATTCTGATAGAGTATTTAATGCTCGTTCGAATGAGCTATTGTTAAACTAAATTTGATTTGAATTCGTGATGCCACAATACCTTGAAGTCTATGAGTGCAAAATAATATCTGATATATTTCATATTTGGCATTGCTTCTTTTGAATAACTAATAGTTAAATGAAAGGCACAAGGATTCTGATAGAGTATTTAATGCTCGTTCGAATGAGCTATTGTTAAACTAAATTTGATTTGAATTCGTGATGCCACAATACCTTGAAGTCTATGAGTGCAAAATAATATCTGATATATTTCATATTTGGCATTGCTTCTTTTGAATAACTAATAGTTAAATGAAAGGCACAAGGATTCTGATAGAGTATTTAATGCTTGTTCGAATGAGCTATTGTTAAACTAAATTTGATTTGAATTCGTGATGCCACAATACCTTGAAGTCTATGAGTGCAAAATAATATCTGATATATTTCATATTTGGCATTGCTTCTTTTGAATAACTAATAGTTAAATGAAAGGCACAAGGATTCTGATAGAGTATTTAATGCTCGTTCGAATGAGCTATTGTTAAACTAAATTTGATTTGAATTCGTGATGCCACAATACCTTGAAGTCTATGAGTGCAAAATAATATCTGATATTTTTCATATTTGGCATTGCTTCTTTTGAATAACTAATAGTTAAATGAAAGGCACAAGGATTCTGATAGAGTATTTAATGCTCGTTCGAATGAGCTATTGTTAAACTAAATTTGATTTGAATTCGTGATGCCACAATACCTTGAAGTCTATGAGTGCAAAATAATATCTGATATTTTTCATATTTGGCATTGCTTCTTTTGAATAACTAATAGTTAAATGAAAGGCACAAGGATTCTGATAGAGTATTTAATGCTCGTTCGAATGAGCTATTGTTAAACTAAATTTGATTTGAATTCGTGATGCCACAATACCTTGAAGTCTATGAGTGCAAAATAATATCTGATATATTTCATATTTGGCATTGCTTCTTTTGAATAACTAATAGTTAAATGAAAGGCACAAGGATTCTGATAGAGTATTTAATGCTCGTTCGAATGAGCTATTGTTAAACTAAATTTGATTTGAATTCGTGATGCCACAATACCTTGAAGTCTATGAGTGCAAAATAATATCTGATATATTTCATATTTGGCATTGCTTCTTTTGAATAACTAATAGTTAAATGAAAGGCACAAGGATTCTGATAAAGTATTTAATGCTCGTTCGAATGAGCTATTGTTAAACTAAATTTGATTTGAATTCGTGATGCCACAATACCTTGAAGTCTATGAGTGCAAAATAATATCTGATATATTTCATATTTGGCATTGCTTCTTTTGAATAACTAATAGTTAAATGAAAGGCACAAGGATTCTGATAGAGTATTTAATGCTCGTTCGAATGAGCTATTGTTAAACTAAATTTGATTTGAATTCGTGATGCCACAATACCTTGAAGTCTATGAGTGCAAAATAATATCTGATATATTTCATATTTGGCATTGCTTCTTTTGAATAACTAATAGTTAAATGAAAGGCACAAGGATTCTGATAGAGTATTTAATGCTCGTTCGAATGAGCTATTGTTAAACTAAATTTGATTTGAATTCGTGATGCCACAATACCTTGAAGTCTATGAGTGCAAAATAATATCTGATATATTTCATATTTGGCATTGCTTCTTTTGAATAACTAATAGTTAAATGAAAGGCACAAGGATTCTGATAGAGTATTTAATGCTTGTTCGAATGAGCTATTGTTAAACTAAATTTGATTTGAATTCGTGATGCCACAATACCTTGAAGTCTATGAGTGCAAAATAATATCTGATATATTTCATATTTGGCATTGCTTCTTTTGAATAACTAATAGTTAAATGAAAGGCACAAGGATTCTGATAGAGTATTTAATGCTCGTTCGAATGAGCTATTGTTAAACTAAATTTGATTTGAATTCGTGATGCCACAATACCTTGAAGTCTATGAGTGCAAAATAATATCTGATATTTTTCATATTTGGCATTGCTTCTTTTGAATAACTAATAGTTAAATGAAAGGCACAAGGATTCTGATAGAGTATTTAATGCTCGTTCGAATGAGCTATTGTTAAAGTAAATTTAATTTGAATTCGTGATGCCACAATACCTTGAAGTCTATGAGTGCAAAATAATATCTGATATATTCATATTTGGCATTGCTTCTTTTGAATAACTAATAGTTAAATGAAAGGCACAAGGATTCTGATAGAGTATTTAATGCTCGTTCGAATGAGCTATTGTTAAACTAAATTTGATTTGAATTCGTGATGCCACAATACCTTGAAGTCTATGAGTGCAAAATAATATCTGATATATTTCATATTTGGCATTGCTTCTTTTGAATAACTAATAGTTAAATGAAAGGCACAAGGATTCTGATAAAGTATTTAATGCTCGTTCGAATGAGCTATTGTTAAACTAAATTTGATTTGAATTCGTGATGCCACAATACCTTGAAGTCTATGAGTGCAAAATAATATCTGATATATTTCATATTTGGCATTGCTTCTTTTGAATAACTAATAGTTAAATGAAAGGCACAAGGATTCTGATAGAGTATTTAATGCTCGTTCGAATGAGCTATTGTTAAACTAAATTTGATTTGAATTCGTGATGCCACAATACCTTGAAGTCTATGAGTGCAAAATAATATCTGATATATTTCATATTTGGCATTGCTTCTTTTGAATAACTAATAGTTAAATGAAAGGCACAAGGATTCTGATAGAGTATTTAATGCTCGTTCGAATGAGCTATTGTTAAACTAAATTTGATTTGAATTCGTGATGCCACAATACCTTGAAGTCTATGAGTGCAAAATAATATCTGATATATTTCATATTTGGCATTGCTTCTTTTGAATAACTAATTCATATATGAAAGGCACAAGGATTCTGATAGAGTATTTAATGCTCGTTCGAATGAGCTATTGTTAAACTAAATTTGATTTGAATTCGTGATGCCACAATACCTTGAAGTCTATGAGTGCAAAATAATATCTGATTTCAAATTTATTGCTTCTTTTGAATAACTAATAGTTAAATCGAAAAACAAGGGGTAATTCTGATAAGTATTTAATGCTCGTTCGAATGAGCTATTGTTAAACTAAATTTGATTTGAATTCGTGATGCCACAATACCTTGAAGTCTATGAGTGCAAAATAATATCTGATATATTTCATATTTGGCATTGCTTCTTTTGAATAACTAATAGTTAAAGAAAGGCACAAGGATTCTGGGGAGTATTTAATACTTTTTCAAATGAGCTATTGTTAAACTAAATTTGAGTTGAACTGGGCAGGCCAGCGACAGGTTAAAAAATATGAGAAGGGAGAGAAAAGAGACGCATAGGCCCACAAAAATTGTACAAGATACAAGGGAAAAGAATCCTTTTGGCCCGTCAAATTTATTAGCATTTTTGAGCGGGCCGAAAGATTTGAAAAAATGATGACAAAATTTATTTTGGGCCAAAGTTTAATAAATAAAAAAAAATATTTTTTTCAAATCTAGAAGATTTGACATTCGGGAGAAACCCAAAAAATTCGATGAAGGCGTAAGGTAAATGGGGGAATATGGGTTTAGGTTGAGGTGCAGGGACGGTGGGGAGGTACGTTTGAAATTATATAAATTCTACGGCATTGGTACATCTATGATTTTCCTTTATCTTCATTGATTATTTGTCCCCTGTTAAATTCATTTTGAGTTCCAACTTCATTCTTTAGGCCATAACATATTGTCGGGAGGAGCAACGGTGAGAAAAGAGAGTAAATTTTGGGAATTATTTTTAAATTTAAATCTATTATTACCGTTTTGGATAACACTTGTAGTTAGATGAGGACGAAGGGAAGTGTTGGTAGGCAGCGAATATTGACCATTTTAGTATAATCCATAGCATATGCATATTGTGTATTAGTCCATGTAGTCCAAAGCATATTGCGCCAGAGCAACAATAATGGGATTTTTCAACAAAAGGAATATAAATGATTTAAAAAGATGGTATCGGTGGGAATTGGGCTTATAGTTTATATTAATAAATTCAATCTCGATACGGGGGGAGAATTCAGGAGTAAAGATAATCCTATAATATACACGAGGGCTCTTTAATATTCTAGGGATAGTGCCATTATAATCTTCGGTCAAATCATTTTCATTTAATACAAAAGAAAAGGTACAAGGAAATATTAGATTCTTATCTGAGCCATTCTCATTTTCGTATTTCGGTTCTATAGGGTAATTGATTTTATCTAATGGGGGATTTCCAAAATCTAAAGTATATATCAGAGGACTATTGGCAATGGGTGTCGATTCAATTTCACAAAGACTTGCTGGCCTTCGGCCTTTTAATTTCAACAATTTATTTTTAAAGTTGCGGGACAAAAAAGGAGTATCTTTAACAAAAGGAGTATCTTTAACAAAATTCTCACAGAATGATTTTACAAACTTAAAGTCGGAATTTCTCAAATTTACAATTTTCTTTCCTTTTACTTTAGAGGAGGTGTTATTATCTCTTGTAAAGGTTTCCATGGGTAATGTCACATTATTACAATAAGTATGAGTATTAATCGGGTCAGGACTTTTGGCTGGGGCTCGGGTCTCGTTGCTAATATAAAAAAATTGTTTATTTAATCCAACAGATTCTTCTTCTTCCAAACTTTTATTTATAATTTTTGTAGTTAATGAAATTTCTTCACAATTAATAATGTTGTCTATTACTTCCTTTTCTTCCAATATATCTTCTGATGTAGTTGTATAATTTGTTTCGGAGGAAATAGAATTTTGTATATTATGGGAGCAGATAATGGGGGGATTGACTAAGAAATCTGGAGGGGAGGTACTGATCAGATCTGGGGTTGATTCTTCTGAATTAATGTGTATCTCGTCTTCATATCTTTCATTTATAAGTTCGGGTGATCGGGTCAATTCTTCACAAACAGAATATTTAAAATCATCATACTTATTCTTATAAGTAATACCAATCTCTTCAAGGGAGGGGAAGCCTGGAGGTGGACTAATGGGTCTTGCATTATAATTAATATTCGATTTATCACTCAAAATTTGGGGAATGCAAACATTATTTTCAAAAACATTCAATTGTTGGGTGTTTGATTCTGTATTTGAAATGAGAGATAAATTAGGTTGGAAATATGTCCGGGTTGGGAGAGAATAATCATTGGGAATGCTACAATTATCCTTTAATGGGTTTTGTAAAATTTCTTTAATATATTCTGGGAACTAATCGAATCAGTGGGTAAATTTAATTCTGGAAGGAGGTGGGAATGGTCAATATGGGGTTTAATTTTAGGTAGGTTATTCTCTAAAATAAGACGGGAATTACGTAAAGTTCGGCGGTAACGTTTAAGCTCATACATCTTCTTTATATAACCGGTTTCTTTAAGGAAGGGGTCATAAACACTACTGTCAATACCTCTTTCGGTGCAAGTCATAGAAGCTCGCAAACTCATCCAGGAACTGTGAACATTGGACAGGTTTTCTAAAATATCGGAAACCCTTTGGTGTACTAGGTCTAAATCATTTATTTTTGTTTGGACACATTCATGAAATTGCTTTTCGTAACTGAGCGGATTTTTAAGGGGGAGGGAAAATTCTTTATTGGTATCAATTATCTCATCCGAATAAACACAAAGCTGGGTGATCTGTTCTCTAAATCCGAGAGACATTGTTTGGATTAGGTGAAGAAATAGGAATAATTTTCAAAAAAATAGGAAGGGTAGAAGATTCTCGAAATTTAAGTGAAGAATTGAATATGAAAGAAATAAATTGAATTAATAATAGGGGTGGAAAAAATTCGAAGAATGAAAAAAAAAATTTTTTTTTTTATAGAAGAGAAAATAAGGAATTGTATCAGGGGTTGTCACCGGCTGAGCTGTCGAATTTACCAAAACAAATTCGAATAAAACTGGGGGAACAAGGGGTCTTAACTTTTCAAAAGAATTACCAAACAAACTTTTAACAACAATTTTATTTTCTCAACAAATATTTTAAATTAACAAAATTATTCTCCTTTCCAAAATTAAACAAAAATTATATCGAAAAAAAGGGGATAAATCTTTATACTTATTTTTACTGGGAGAAAAGGAATAAACTATTTCTGGAATAACATTTTCTGGGAGGAAGAAATGCAGTTAAAGAACTGACTAAGGCCACTTACAATTTCATTTTATATTCGGGTAAAGAGGAGGAGATTTTGGGGAGTATTGGGATCAAAATACACACAAAAAAGGGACATACTGAAAATCTTTCTAGTTAACTGGGCAGGCCAGCGACAGGTTTAAAAAATATGAGAAGGGAGAGAAAAGAGACGCATAGGCCCACAAAAATTGTACAAGATACAAGGGAAAAGAATCTTTTTGGCCCGTCAAATTTATTAGCATTTTGAGCGGGCCGAAAGATTTGAAAAAAATGATGACAAAATTTATTTTGGGCCAAAGTTTAATAAATAAAAAAAAAATATTTTTTCAAATCTAGAAGATTTGACATTCGGGAGAAACCCAAAAATTTCGATGAAGGCGTAAGGTAAATGGGGGAATATGGGTTTAGGTTGAGGTGCAGGGACGGTGGGGAGGTACGTTTGAAATTATATAAATTCTACGGCATTGGTACATCTATGATTTTCCTTTATCTTCATTGATTATTTGTCCCCTGTTAAATTCATTTTGAGTTCCAACTTCATTCTTTAGGCCATAACATATTGTCGGGAGGAGCAACGGTGAGAAAGGAGAGTAAATTTTGGGAATTATTTTTAAATTTAAATCTATTATTACCGTTTTGGATAACACTTGTAGTTAGATGAGGACGAAGGGAAGTGTTGGTAGGCAGCGAATATTGACCATTTTAGTATAATCCATAGCATATGCATATTGTGTATTAGTCCATGTAGTCCAAAGCATATTGCGCCAGAGCAACAATAATGGGATTTTTCAACAAAAGGAACATAAATGATTTAAAAAGATGGTATCGGTGGGAATTGGGCTTATAGTTTATATTAATAAATTCAATCTCGATACGGGGGGAGAATTCAGGAGTAAAGATAATCCTATAATATACACGAGGGCTCTTTAATATTCTAGGGATAGTGCCATTATAATCTTCGGTCAAATCATTTTCATTTAATACAGAAGGAAAGGTACAGGGAAATATTAAATTCTTATCTGAGACATTCTCATTTTCGTATTTCGGTTCTATAGGGTAATTGATTTTATTTAATGGGGGATTTCCAAAATCTAAGATATATATCAGAGTTCTCTCGGCAATGGGTGTCGATTCAATTTTACAAAGACTTGCTGGCCTTCGGCCTTTTAATTTCAACAATTTATTTTTAAAGTTGCGGGACAAAAAGGGATTATCTTTAACAAAATCCTCACAGAATGATTTTATAAACTTAAAAACGGAATTCCTCAAATTTACAATTTCCTTTCCTTTTACTTTAGAGGAGGTGTTATTATCTCTTGTAAAGGTTTCCATGGGTAATGTCACATTATTACAATAAGTATGAGTATTAATCGGGTCAGGACTTTTGGCTGGGGCTCGGGTCTCGTTGCTAATATTAAAAAATTGTTTATTTAATCCAACAGATTCTTCTTCTTCCAAACTTTTATTTATAATTTTTGTAGTTAATGAAATTTCTTCACAATTAATAATGTTGTCTATTACTTCCTTTTCTTCCAATATATCTTCTGATGTAGTTGTATAATTTGTTTCGGAGGAAATAGAATTTTGTATATTATGGGAGCAGATAATGGGGGGATTGACTAAGAAATCTGGAGGGGAGGTACTGATCAGATCTGGGGTTGATTCTTCTGAATTAATGTGTATCTCGTCTTCATATCCTTCATTTATAAGTTCGGGTGATCGGGTCAATTCTTCACAAACAGAATATTTAAAATCATCATACTTATTCTTATAAGTAATACCAATCTCTTCAAGGGAGGGGAAGCCTGGAGGTGGACTAATGGGTCTTGCATTATAATTAATATTCGATTTATCACTCAAAATTTGGGGAATGCAAACATTATTTTCAAAAACATTCAATTGTTGGGTGTTTGATTCTGTATTTGAAATGAGAGATAAATTAGGTTGGAAATATGTCCGGGTTGGGAGAGAATAATCATTGGGAATGCTACAATTATCCTTTAATGGGTTTTGTAAAGTTTCTTTAAATATATTCTGGGAACTAATCGAATCAGTGGGTAAATTTAATTCTGGAAGGAGGTGGGAATGGTCAATATGGGGTTTAATTTTAGGTAGGTTATTCTCCAAAATAAGACGGGAATTACGTAAAGTTCGGCGGTAACGTTTAAGCTCATACATCTTCTTTATATAACCGGTTTCTTTAAGGAAGGGGTCATAAACACTACTGTCAATACCTCTTTCGGTGCAAGTCATAGAAGCTCGCAAACTCATCCAGGAACTGTGAACATTGGACAGGTTTTCTAAAATATCGGAAACCCTTTGGTGTACTAGGTCTAAATCATTTATTTTTGTTTGGACACATTCATGAAATTGCTTTTCGGAACTGAGCGGATTTTTAAGGGGGAGGGAAAATTCTTTATTGGTATCAATTATCTCATCCGAATAAACACAAAGCTGGGTGATCTGTTCTCTAAATCCGAGAGACATTGTTTGGATTAGGTGAAGAAATAGGAATAATTTTCAAAAAAATAGGAAGGGTAGAAGATTCTCGAAATTTAAGTGAAGAATTGAATATGAAAGAAATAAATTGAATTAATAATAGGGGTGGAAAAAATTCGAAGAATGAAAAAAAAAATTTTTTTTTTTATAGAAGAGAAAATAAGGAATTGTATCAGGGGTTGTCACCGGCTGAGCTGTCGAATTTACCAAAACAAATTCGAATAAAACTGGGGGAACAAGGGGTCTTAACTTTTCAAAAGAATTACCAAACAAACTTTTAACAACAATTTTATTTTCTCAACAAATATTTTAAATTAACAAAAAAAACAAAATTATTCTCCTTTCCAAAATTAAACAAAAATTATATCGAAAAAAAAGGGGGTAAATCTTTATACTTATTTTTACTGGGAGAAAAGGAATAAACTATTTCTGGAATAACATTTTCTGGGAGGAAGGAATGCAGTTAAAGAACTGACTAAGGCCACTTACAATTTCATTTTATATTCGGGTAAAGAGGAGGAGATTTTGGGGAGTATTGGGATCAAAATACACACAAAAAAGGGACATACTGAAAATCTTTCTAGTTAACTGGGCAGGCCAGCGACAGGTTTAAAAAATATGAGAAGGGAGAGAAAAGAGACGCATAGGCCCACAAAAATTGTACAAGATACAAGGGAAAAGAATCCTTTTGGCCCGTCAAATTTATTAGCATTTTTGAGCGGGCCGAAAGATTTGAAAAAATGATGACAAAATTTATTTTGGGCCAAAGTTTAATAAATAAAAAAAAAATATTTTTTCAAATCTAGAAGATTTGACATCTGATATATTTCATATTTGGCATTGCTTCTTTTGAATAACTAATAGTTAAATGAAAGGCACAAGGATTCTGATAAAGTATTTAATGCTCGTTTGAATGAGCTATTGTTAAACTAAATTTGATTTGAATTCGTGATGCCACAATACCTTGAAGTCTATGAGTGCAAAATAATATCTGATATATTTCATATTTGGCATTGCTTCTTTTGAATAACTAATAGTTAAATGAAAGGCACAAGGATTCTGATAGAGTATTTAATGCTCGTTCGAATGAGCTATTGTTAAACTAAATTTGATTTGAATTCGTGATGCCACAATACATTGAAGTCTATGAGTGCAAAATAATATCTGATATATTTCATATTTGGCATTGCTTCTTTTGAATAACTAATAGTTAAATGAAAGGCACAAGGATTCTGATAAAGTATTTAATGCTCGTTTGAATGAGCTATTGTTAAACTAAATTTGATTTGAATTCGTGATGCCACAATACCTTGAAGTCTATGAGTGCAAAATAATATCTGATATTTTTCATATTTGGCATTGCTTCTTTTGAATAACTAATAGTTAAATGAAAGGCACAAGGATTCTGATAGAGTATTTAATGCTCGTTCGAATGAGCTATTGTTACTAAATTTGATTTGAATTCTTGATGCCACAATACCTTGAAGTCTATGAGTGCAAAATAATATCTGATATTTTTCATATTTGGCATTGCTTCTTTTGAATAACTAATAGTTAAATGAAAGGCACAAGGATTCTGATAGAGTATTTAATGCTCGTTCGAATGAGCTATTGATAAACTAAATTTGATTTGAATTCGTGATGCCACAATACTTTGAAGTCTATGAGTGCAAAATAATATCTGATATTTTTCATATTTGGCATTGCTTCTTTTGAATAACTAATAGTTAAATGAAAGGCACAAGGATTCTGATAGAGTATTTAATGCTCGTTCGAATGAGCTATTGTTAAACTAAATTTGATTTGAATTCGTGATGCCACAATACCTTGAAGTCTATGAGTGCAAAATAATATCTGATATTTTTCATATTTGGCATTGCTTCTTTTGAATAACTAATAGTTAAATGAAAGGCACAAGGATTCTGATAGAGTATTTAATGCTCGTTCGAATGAGCTATTGTTACTAAATTTGATTTGAATTCTTGATGCCACAATACCTTGAAGTCTATGAGTGCAAAATAATATCTGATATTTTTCATATTTGGCATTGCTTCTTTTGAATAACTAATAGTTAAATGAAAGGCACAAGGATTCTGATAGAGTATTTAATGCTTGTTCGAATGAGCTATTGTTAAACTAAATTTGATTTGAATTCGTGATGCCACAATACCTTGAAGTCTATGAGTGCAAAATAATATCTGATATATTTCATATTTGGCATTGCTTCTTTTGAATAACTAATAGTTAAATGAAAGGCACAAGGATTCTGATAGAGTATTTAATGCTTGTTCGAATGAGCTATTGTTAAACTAAATTTGATTTGAATTCGTGATGCCACAATACCTTGAAGTCTATGAGTGCAAAATAATATCTGATATATTTCATATTTGGCATTGCTTCTTTTGAATAACTAATAGTTAAATGAAAGGCACAAGGATTCTGATAGAGTATTTAATGCTCGTTCGAATGAGCTATTGTTACTAAATTTGATTTGAATTCGTGATGCCACAATACCTTGAAGTCTATGAGTGCAAAATAATATCTGATATTTTTCATATTTGGCATTGCTTCTTTTGAATAACTAATAGTTAAATGAAAGGCACAAGGATTCTGATAGAGTATTTAATGCTTGTTCGAATGAGCTATTGTTAAACTAAATTTGATTTGAATTCGTGATGCCACAATACCTTGAAGTCTATGAGTGCAAAATAATATCTGATATATTTCATATTTGGCATTGCTTCTTTTGAATAACTAATAGTTAAATGAAAGGCACAAGGATTCTGATAGAGTATTTAATGCTTGTTCGAATGAGCTATTGTTAAACTAAATTTGATTTGAATTCGTGATGCCACAATACCTTGAAGTCTATGAGTGCAAAATAATATCTGATATATTTCATATTTGGCATTGCTTCTTTTGAATAACTAATAGTTAAATGAAAGGCACAAGGATTCTGATAGAGTATTTAATGCTCGTTCGAATGAGCTATTGTTAAACTAAATTTGATTTGAATTCGTGATGCCACAATACCTTGAAGTCTATGAGTGCAAAATAATATCTGATATATTTCATATTTGGCATTGCTTCTTTTGAATAACTAATAGTTAAATGAAAGGCACAAGGATTCTGATAGAGTATTTAATGCTCGTTCGAATGAGCTATTGTTAAACTAAATTTGATTTGAATTCGTGATGCCACAATACCTTGAAGTCTATGAGTGCAAAATAATATCTGATATATTTCATATTTGGCATTGCTTCTTTTGAATAACTAATAGTTAAATGAAAGGCACAAGGATTCTGATAGAGTATTTAATGCTCGTTCGAATGAGCTATTGTTAAACTAAATTTGATTTGAATTCGTGATGCCACAATACCTTGAAGTCTATGAGTGCAAAATAATATCTGATATTTTTCATATTTGGCATTGCTTCTTTTGAATAACTAATAGTTAAATGAAAGGCACAAGGATTCTGATAGAGTATTTAATGCTCGTTCGAATGAGCTATTGTTAAACTAAATTTGATTTGAATTCGTGATGCCACAATACCTTGAAGTCTATGAGTGCAAAATAATATCTGATATATTTCATATTTGGCATTGCTTCTTTTGAATAACTAATAGTTAAATGAAAGGCACAAGGATTCTGATAGAGTATTTAATGCTCGTTCGAATGAGCTATTGTTAAACTAAATTTGATTTGAATTCGTGATGCCACAATACCTTGAAGTCTATGAGTGCAAAATAATATCTGATATATTTCATATTTGGCATTGCTTCTTTTGAATAACTAATAGTTAAATGAAAGGCACAAGGATTCTGGTAGAGTATTTAATGCTCGTTTGAATGAGCTATTGTTAAACTAAATTTGATTTGAATTCGTGATGCCACAATACCTTGAAGTCTATGAGTGCAAAATAATATCTGATATATTTCATATTTGGCATTGCTTCTTTTGAATAACTAATAGTTAAATGAAAGGCACAAGGATTCTGATAGAGTATTTAATGCTCGTTCGAATGAGCTATTGTTAAACTAAATTTGATTTGAATTCGTGATGCCACAATACCTTGAAGTCTATGAGTGCAAAATAATATCTGATATTTTTCATATTTGGCATTGCTTCTTTTGAATAACTAATAGTTAAATGAAAGGCACAAGGATTCTGATAGAGTATTTAATGCTCGTTCGAATGAGCTATTGTTAAACTAAATTTGATTTGAATTCGTGATGCCACAATACCTTGAAGTCTATGAGTGCAAAATAATATCTGATATTTTTCATATTTGGCATTGCTTCTTTTGAATAACTAATAGTTAAATGAAAGGCACAAGGATTCTGATAGAGTATTTAATGCTCGTTCGAATGAGCTATTGTTAAACTAAATTTGATTTGAATTCGTGATGCCACAATACCTTGAAGTCTATGAGTGCAAAATAATATCTGATATTTTTCATATTTGGCATTGCTTCTTTTGAATAACTAATAGTTAAATGAAAGGCACAAGGATTCTGATAGAGTATTTAATGCTCGTTCGAATGAGCTATTGTTAAACTAAATTTGATTTGAATTCGTGATGCCACAATACCTTGAAGTCTATGAGTGCAAAATAATATCTGATATTTTCATATTTGGCATTGCTTCTTTTGAATAACTAATAGTTAAATGAAAGGCACAAGGATTCTGATAGAGTATTTAATGCTCGTTCGAATGAGCTATTGTTAAACTAAATTTGATTTGAATTCGTGATGCCACAATACCTTGAAGTCTATGAGTGCAAAATAATATCTGATATATTTCATATTTGGCATTGCTTCTTTTGAATAACTAATAGTTAAATGAAAGGCACAAGGATTCTGATAGAGTATTTAATGCTCGTTCGAATGAGCTATTGTTAAACTAAATTTGATTTGAATTCGTGATGCCACAATACCTTGAAGTCTATGAGTGCAAAATAATATCTGATATATTTCATATTTGGCATTGCTTCTTTTGAATAACTAATAGTTAAATGAAAGGCACAAGGATTCTGATAGAGTATTTAATGCTCGTTCGAATGAGCTATTGTTAAACTAAATTTGATTTGAATTCGTGATGCCACAATACCTTGAAGTCTATGAGTGCAAAATAATATCTGATATATTTCATATTTGGCATTGCTTCTTTTGAATAACTAATAGTTAAATGAAAGGCACAAGGATTCTGATAGAGTATTTAATGCTCGTTCGAATGAGCTATTGTTAAACTAAATTTGATTTGAATTCGTGATGCCACAATACCTTGAAGTCTATGAGTGCAAAATAATATCTGATATTTTTCATATTTGGCATTGCTTCTTTTGAATAACTAATAGTTAAATGAAAGGCACAAGGATTCTGATAGAGTATTTAATGCTCGTTCGAATGAGCTATTGTTAAACTAAATTTGATTTGAATTCGTGATGCCACAATACCTTGAAGTCTATGAGTGCAAAATAATATCTGATATTTTTCATATTTGGCATTGCTTCTTTTGAATAACTAATAGTTAAATGAAAGGCACAAGGATTCTGATAGAGTATTTAATGCTCGTTCGAATGAGCTATTGTTAAACTAAATTTGATTTGAATTCGTGATGCCACAATACCTTGAAGTCTATGAGTGCAAAATAATATCTGATATTTTTCATATTTGGCATTGCTTCTTTTGAATAACTAATAGTTAAATGAAAGGCACAAGGATTCTGATAGAGTATTTAATGCTCGTTCGAATGAGCTATTGTTAAACTAAATTTGATTTGAATTCGTGATGCCACAATACCTTGAAGTCTATGAGTGCAAAATAATATCTGATATTTTCATATTTGGCATTGCTTCTTTTGAATAACTAATAGTTAAATGAAAGGCACAAGGATTCTGATAGAGTATTTAATGCTCGTTCGAATGAGCTATTGTTAAACTAAATTTGATTTGAATTCGTGATGCCACAATACCTTGAAGTCTATGAGTGCAAAATAATATCTGATATTTTTCATATTTGGCATTGCTTCTTTTGAATAACTAATAGTTAAATGAAAGGCACAAGGATTCTGATAGAGTATTTAATGCTTGTTCGAATGAGCTATTGTTAAACTAAATTTGATTTGAATTCGTGATGCCACAATACCTTGAAGTCTATGAGTGCAAAATAATATCTGATATATTTCATATTTGGCATTGCTTCTTTTGAATAACTAATAGTTAAATGAAAGGCACAAGGATTCTGATAGAGTATTTAATGCTTGTTCGAATGAGCTATTGTTAAACTAAATTTGATTTGAATTCGTGATGCCACAATACCTTGAAGTCTATGAGTGCAAAATAATATCTGATATATTTCATATTTGGCATTGCTTCTTTTGAATAACTAATAGTTAAATGAAAGGCACAAGGATTCTGATAGAGTATTTAATGCTCGTTCGAATGAGCTATTGTTAAACTAAATTTGATTTGAATTCGTGATGCCACAATACCTTGAAGTCTATGAGTGCAAAATAATATCTGATATATTTCATATTTGGCATTGCTTCTTTTGAATAACTAATAGTTAAATGAAAGGCACAAGGATTCTGATAGAGTATTTAATGCTCGTTCGAATGAGCTATTGTTAAACTAAATTTGATTTGAATTCGTGATGCCACAATACCTTGAAGTCTATGAGTGCAAAATAATATCTGATATATTTCATATTTGGCATTGCTTCTTTTGAATAACTAATAGTTAAATGAAAGGCACAAGGATTCTGATAGAGTATTTAATGCTCGTTCGAATGAGCTATTGTTAAACTAAATTTGATTTGAATTCGTGATGCCACAATACCTTGAAGTCTATGAGTGCAAAATAATATCTGATATTTTTCATATTTGGCATTGCTTCTTTTGAATAACTAATAGTTAAATGAAAGGCACAAGGATTCTGATAGAGTATTTAATGCTCGTTCGAATGAGCTATTGTTAAACTAAATTTGATTTGAATTCGTGATGCCACAATACCTTGAAGTCTATGAGTGCAAAATAATATCTGATATATTTCATATTTGGCATTGCTTCTTTTGAATAACTAATAGTTAAATGAAAGGCACAAGGATTCTGATAGAGTATTTAATGCTCGTTCGAATGAGCTATTGTTAAACTAAATTTGATTTGAATTCGTGATGCCACAATACCTTGAAGTCTATGAGTGCAAAATAATATCTGATATATTTCATATTTGGCATTGCTTCTTTTGAATAACTAATAGTTAAATGAAAGGCACAAGGATTCTGATAGAGTATTTAATGCTCGTTCGAATGAGCTATTGTTAAACTAAATTTGATTTGAATTCGTGATGCCACAATACCTTGAAGTCTATGAGTGCAAAATAATATCTGATATTTTTCATATTTGGCATTGCTTCTTTTGAATAACTAATAGTTAAATGAAAGGCACAAGGATTCTGATAGAGTATTTAATGCTCGTTCGAATGAGCTATTGTTAAACTAAATTTGATTTGAATTCGTGATGCCACAATACCTTGAAGTCTATGAGTGCAAAATAATATCTGATATTTTTCATATTTGGCATTGCTTCTTTTGAATAACTAATAGTTAAATGAAAGGCACAAGGATTCTGATAGAGTATTTAATGCTCGTTCGAATGAGCTATTGTTAAACTAAATTTGATTTGAATTCGTGATGCCACAATACCTTGAAGTCTATGAGTGCAAAATAATATCTGATATATTTCATATTTGGCATTGCTTCTTTTGAATAACTAATAGTTAAATGAAAGGCACAAGGATTCTGATAGAGTATTTAATGCTCGTTCGAATGAGCTATTGTTAAACTAAATTTGATTTGAATTCGTGATGCCACAATACCTTGAAGTCTATGAGTGCAAAATAATATCTGATATATTTCATATTTGGCATTGCTTCTTTTGAATAACTAATAGTTAAATGAAAGGCACAAGGATTCTGATAGAGTATTTAATGCTCGTTCGAATGAGCTATTGTTAAACTAAATTTGATTTGAATTCGTGATGCCACAATACCTTGAAGTCTATGAGTGCAAAATAATATCTGATATTTTTCATATTTGGCATTGCTTCTTTTGAATAACTAATAGTTAAATGAAAGGCACAAGGATTCTGATAGAGTATTTAATGCTTGTTCGAATGAGCTATTGTTAAACTAAATTTGATTTGAATTCGTGATGCCACAATACCTTGAAGTCTATGAGTGCAAAATAATATCTGATATATTTCATATTTGGCATTGCTTCTTTTGAATAACTAATAGTTAAATGAAAGGCACAAGGATTCTGATAGAGTATTTAATGCTTGTTCGAATGAGCTATTGTTAAACTAAATTTGATTTGAATTCGTGATGCCACAATACCTTGAAGTCTATGAGTGCAAAATAATATCTGATATATTTCATATTTGGCATTGCTTCTTTTGAATAACTAATAGTTAAATGAAAGGCACAAGGATTCTGATAGAGTATTTAATGCTCGTTCGAATGAGCTATTGTTAAACTAAATTTGATTTGAATTCGTGATGCCACAATACCTTGAAGTCTATGAGTGCAAAATAATATCTGATATATTTCATATTTGGCATTGCTTCTTTTGAATAACTAATAGTTAAATGAAAGGCACAAGGATTCTGATAGAGTATTTAATGCTCGTTCGAATGAGCTATTGTTAAACTAAATTTGATTTGAATTCGTGATGCCACAATACCTTGAAGTCTATGAGTGCAAAATAATATCTGATATATTTCATATTTGGCATTGCTTCTTTTGAATAACTAATAGTTAAATGAAAGGCACAAGGATTCTGATAGAGTATTTAATGCTCGTTCGAATGAGCTATTGTTAAACTAAATTTGATTTGAATTCGTGATGCCACAATACCTTGAAGTCTATGAGTGCAAAATAATATCTGATATATTTCATATTTGGCATTGCTTCTTTTGAATAACTAATAGTTAAATGAAAGGCACAAGGATTCTGATAGAGTATTTAATGCTCGTTCGAATGAGCTATTGTTAAACTAAATTTGATTTGAATTCGTGATGCCACAATACCTTGAAGTCTATGAGTGCAAAATAATATCTGATATTTTTCATATTTGGCATTGCTTCTTTTGAATAACTAATAGTTAAATGAAAGGCACAAGGATTCTGATAGAGTATTTAATGCTTGTTCGAATGAGCTATTGTTAAACTAAATTTGATTTGAATTCGTGATGCCACAATACCTTGAAGTCTATGAGTGCAAAATAATATCTGATATATTTCATATTTGGCATTGCTTCTTTTGAATAACTAATAGTTAAATGAAAGGCACAAGGATTCTGATAGAGTATTTAATGCTTGTTCGAATGAGCTATTGTTAAACTAAATTTGATTTGAATTCGTGATGCCACAATACCTTGAAGTCTATGAGTGCAAAATAATATCTGATATATTTCATATTTGGCATTGCTTCTTTTGAATAACTAATAGTTAAATGAAAGGCACAAGGATTCTGATAGAGTATTTAATGCTCGTTCGAATGAGCTATTGTTAAACTAAATTTGATTTGAATTCGTGATGCCACAATACCTTGAAGTCTATGAGTGCAAAATAATATCTGATATATTTCATATTTGGCATTGCTTCTTTTGAATAACTAATAGTTAAATGAAAGGCACAAGGATTCTGATAGAGTATTTAATGCTCGTTCGAATGAGCTATTGTTAAACTAAATTTGATTTGAATTCGTGATGCCACAATACCTTGAAGTCTATGAGTGCAAAATAATATCTGATATATTTCATATTTGGCATTGCTTCTTTTGAATAACTAATAGTTAAATGAAAGGCACAAGGATTCTGATAGAGTATTTAATGCTCGTTCGAATGAGCTATTGTTAAACTAAATTTGATTTGAATTCGTGATGCCACAATACCTTGAAGTCTATGAGTGCAAAATAATATCTGATATTTTTCATATTTGGCATTGCTTCTTTTGAATAACTAATAGTTAAATGAAAGGCACAAGGATTCTGATAGAGTATTTAATGCTTGTTCGAATGAGCTATTGTTAAACTAAATTTGATTTGAATTCGTGATGCCACAATACCTTGAAGTCTATGAGTGCAAAATAATATCTGATATATTTCATATTTGGCATTGCTTCTTTTGAATAACTAATAGTTAAATGAAAGGCACAAGGATTCTGATAGAGTATTTAATGCTTGTTCGAATGAGCTATTGTTAAACTAAATTTGATTTGAATTCGTGATGCCACAATACCTTGAAGTCTATGAGTGCAAAATAATATCTGATATATTTCATATTTGGCATTGCTTCTTTTGAATAACTAATAGTTAAATGAAAGGCACAAGGATTCTGATAGAGTATTTAATGCTCGTTCGAATGAGCTATTGTTAAACTAAATTTGATTTGAATTCGTGATGCCACAATACCTTGAAGTCTATGAGTGCAAAATAATATCTGATATATTTCATATTTGGCATTGCTTCTTTTGAATAACTAATAGTTAAATGAAAGGCACAAGGATTCTGATAGAGTATTTAATGCTCGTTCGAATGAGCTATTGTTAAACTAAATTTGATTTGAATTCGTGATGCCACAATACCTTGAAGTCTATGAGTGCAAAATAATATCTGATATATTTCATATTTGGCATTGCTTCTTTTGAATAACTAATAGTTAAATGAAAGGCACAAGGATTCTGATAGAGTATTTAATGCTCGTTCGAATGAGCTATTGTTAAACTAAATTTGATTTGAATTCGTGATGCCACAATACCTTGAAGTCTATGAGTGCAAAATAATATCTGATATATTCATATTTGGCATTGCTTCTTTTGAATAACTAATAGTTAAATGAAAGGCACAAGGATTCTGATAGAGTATTTAATGCTCGTTCGAATGAGCTATTGTTAAACTAAATTTGATTTGAATTCGTGATGCCACAATACCTTGAAGTCTATGAGTGCAAAATAATATCTGATATATTTCATATTTGGCATTGCTTCTTTTGAATAACTAATAGTTAAATGAAAGGCACAAGGATTCTGATAGAGTATTTAATGCTCGTTCGAATGAGCTATTGTTAAACTAAATTTGATTTGAATTCGTGATGCCACAATACCTTGAAGTCTATGAGTGCAAAATAATATCTGATATTTTTCATATTTGGCATTGCTTCTTTTGAATAACTAATAGTTAAATGAAAGGCACAAGGATTCTGATAGAGTATTTAATGCTTGTTCGAATGAGCTATTGTTAAACTAAATTTGATTTGAATTCGTGATGCCACAATACCTTGAAGTCTATGAGTGCAAAATAATATCTGATATTTTTCATATTTGGCATTGCTTCTTTTGAATAACTAATAGTTAAATGAAAGGCACAAGGATTCTGATAGAGTATTTAATGCTTGTTCGAATGAGCTATTGTTAAACTAAATTTGATTTGAATTCGTGATGCCACAATACCTTGAAGTCTATGAGTGCAAAATAATATCTGATATATTTCATATTTGGCATTGCTTCTTTTGAATAACTAATAGTTAAATGAAAGGCACAAGGATTCTGATAGAGTATTTAATGCTTGTTCGAATGAGCTATTGTTAAACTAAATTTGATTTGAATTCGTGATGCCACAATACCTTGAAGTCTATGAGTGCAAAATAATATCTGATATATTTCATATTTGGCATTGCTTCTTTTGAATAACTAATAGTTAAATGAAAGGCACAAGGATTCTGATAGAGTATTTAATGCTCGTTCGAATGAGCTATTGTTAAACTAAATTTGATTTGAATTCGTGATGCCACAATACCTTGAAGTCTATGAGTGCAAAATAATATCTGATATATTTCATATTTGGCATTGCTTCTTTTGAATAACTAATAGTTAAATGAAAGGCACAAGGATTCTGATAGAGTATTTAATGCTCGTTCGAATGAGCTATTGTTAAACTAAATTTGATTTGAATTCGTGATGCCACAATACCTTGAAGTCTATGAGTGCAAAATAATATCTGATATATTTCATATTTGGCATTGCTTCTTTTGAATAACTAATAGTTAAATGAAAGGCACAAGGATTCTGATAGAGTATTTAATGCTCGTTCGAATGAGCTATTGTTAAACTAAATTTGATTTGAATTCGTGATGCCACAATACCTTGAAGTCTATGAGTGCAAAATAATATCTGATATATTTCATATTTGGCATTGCTTCTTTTGAATAACTAATAGTTAAATGAAAGGCACAAGGATTCTGATAGAGTATTTAATGCTCGTTCGAATGAGCTATTGTTAAACTAAATTTGATTTGAATTCGTGATGCCACAATACCTTGAAGTCTATGAGTGCAAAATAATATCTGATATATTTCATATTTGGCATTGCTTCTTTTGAATAACTAATAGTTAAATGAAAGGCACAAGGATTCTGATAGAGTATTTAATGCTCGTTCGAATGAGCTATTGTTAAACTAAATTTGATTTGAATTCGTGATGCCACAATACCTTGAAGTCTATGAGTGCAAAATAATATCTGATATATTTCATATTTGGCATTGCTTCTTTTGAATAACTAATAGTTAAATGAAAGGCACAAGGATTCTGATAGAGTATTTAATGCTCGTTCGAATGAGCTATTGTTAAACTAAATTTGATTTGAATTCGTGATGCCACAATACCTTGAAGTCTATGAGTGCAAAATAATATCTGATATATTTCATATTTGGCATTGCTTCTTTTGAATAACTAATAGTTAAATGAAAGGCACAAGGATTCTGATAGAGTATTTAATGCTCGTTCGAATGAGCTATTGTTAAACTAAATTTGATTTGAATTCGTGATGCCACAATACCTTGAAGTCTATGAGTGCAAAATAATATCTGATATATTTCATATTTGGCATTGCTTCTTTTGAATAACTAATAGTTAAATGAAAGGCACAAGGATTCTGATAGAGTATTTAATGCTCGTTCGAATGAGCTATTGTTAAACTAAATTTGATTTGAATTCGTGATGCCACAATACCTTGAAGTCTATGAGTGCAAAATAATATCTGATATATTTCATATTTGGCATTGCTTCTTTTGAATAACTAATAGTTAAATGAAAGGCACAAGGATTCTGATAGAGTATTTAATGCTCGTTCGAATGAGCTATTGTTAAACTAAATTTGATTTGAATTCGTGATGCCACAATACCTTGAAGTCTATGAGTGCAAAATAATATCTGATATATTTCATATTTGGCATTGCTTCTTTTGAATAACTAATAGTTAAATGAAAGGCACAAGGATTCTGATAGAGTATTTAATGCTCGTTCGAATGAGCTATTGTTAAACTAAATTTGATTTGAATTCGTGATGCCACAATACCTTGAAGTCTATGAGTGCAAAATAATATCTGATATATTTCATATTTGGCATTGCTTCTTTTGAATAACTAATAGTTAAATGAAAGGCACAAGGATTCTGATAGAGTATTTAATGCTCGTTCGAATGAGCTATTGTTAAACTAAATTTGATTTGAATTCGTGATGCCACAATACCTTGAAGTCTATGAGTGCAAAATAATATCTGATATATTTCATATTTGGCATTGCTTCTTTTGAATAACTAATAGTTAAATGAAAGGCACAAGGATTCTGATAGAGTATTTAATGCTCGTTCGAATGAGCTATTGTTAAACTAAATTTGATTTGAATTCGTGATGCCACAATACCTTGAAGTCTATGAGTGCAAAATAATATCTGATATATTTCATATTTGGCATTGCTTCTTTTGAATAACTAATAGTTAAATGAAAGGCACAAGGATTCTGATAGAGTATTTAATGCTCGTTCGAATGAGCTATTGTTAAACTAAATTTGATTTGAATTCGTGATGCCACAATACCTTGAAGTCTATGAGTGCAAAATAATATCTGATATATTTCATATTTGGCATTGCTTCTTTTGAATAACTAATAGTTAAATGAAAGGCACAAGGATTCTGATAGAGTATTTAATGCTCGTTCGAATGAGCTATTGTTAAACTAAATTTGATTTGAATTCGTGATGCCACAATACCTTGAAGTCTATGAGTGCAAAATAATATCTGATATATTTCATATTTGGCATTGCTTCTTTTGAATAACTAATAGTTAAATGAAAGGCACAAGGATTCTGATAGAGTATTTAATGCTCGTTCGAATGAGCTATTGTTAAACTAAATTTGATTTGAATTCGTGATGCCACAATACCTTGAAGTCTATGAGTGCAAAATAATATCTGATATATTTCATATTTGGCATTGCTTCTTTTGAATAACTAATAGTTAAATGAAAGGCACAAGGATTCTGATAGAGTATTTAATGCTCGTTCGAATGAGCTATTGTTAAACTAAATTTGATTTGAATTCGTGATGCCACAATACCTTGAAGTCTATGAGTGCAAAATAATATCTGATATATTTCATATTTGGCATTGCTTCTTTTGAATAACTAATAGTTAAATGAAAGGCACAAGGATTCTGATAGAGTATTTAATGCTCGTTCGAATGAGCTATTGTTAAACTAAATTTGATTTGAATTCGTGATGCCACAATACCTTGAAGTCTATGAGTGCAAAATAATATCTGATATTTTTCATATTTGGCATTGCTTCTTTTGAATAACTAATAGTTAAATGAAAGGCACAAGGATTCTGATAGAGTATTTAATGCTCGTTCGAATGAGCTATTGTTAAACTAAATTTGATTTGAATTCGTGATGCCACAATACCTTGAAGTCTATGAGTGCAAAATAATATCTGATATATTTCATATTTGGCATTGCTTCTTTTGAATAACTAATAGTTAAATGAAAGGCACAAGGATTCTGATAGAGTATTTAATGCTCGTTCGAATGAGCTATTGTTAAACTAAATTTGATTTGAATTCGTGATGCCACAATACCTTGAAGTCTATGAGTGCAAAATAATATCTGATATATTTCATATTTGGCATTGCTTCTTTTGAATAACTAATAGTTAAATGAAAGGCACAAGGATTCTGATAGAGTATTTAATGCTCGTTCGAATGAGCTATTGTTAAACTAAATTTGATTTGAATTCGTGATGCCACAATACCTTGAAGTCTATGAGTGCAAAATAATATCTGATATATTTCATATTTGGCATTGCTTCTTTTGAATAACTAATAGTTAAATGAAAGGCACAAGGATTCTGATAGAGTATTTAATGCTCGTTCGAATGAGCTATTGTTAAACTAAATTTGATTTGAATTCGTGATGCCACAATACCTTGAAGTCTATGAGTGCAAAATAATATCTGATATATTTCATATTTGGCATTGCTTCTTTTGAATAACTAATAGTTAAATGAAAGGCACAAGGATTCTGATAGAGTATTTAATGCTCGTTCGAATGAGCTATTGTTAAACTAAATTTGATTTGAATTCGTGATGCCACAATACCTTGAAGTCTATGAGTGCAAAATAATATCTGATATATTTCATATTTGGCATTGCTTCTTTTGAATAACTAATAGTTAAATGAAAGGCACAAGGATTCTGATAGAGTATTTAATGCTCGTTCGAATGAGCTATTGTTAAACTAAATTTGATTTGAATTCGTGATGCCACAATACCTTGAAGTCTATGAGTGCAAAATAATATCTGATATATTTCATATTTGGCATTGCTTCTTTTGAATAACTAATAGTTAAATGAAAGGCACAAGGATTCTGATAGAGTATTTAATGCTCGTTCGAATGAGCTATTGTTAAACTAAATTTGATTTGAATTCGTGATGCCACAATACCTTGAAGTCTATGAGTGCAAAATAATATCTGATATATTTCATATTTGGCATTGCTTCTTTTGAATAACTAATAGTTAAATGAAAGGCACAAGGATTCTGATAGAGTATTTAATGCTCGTTCGAATGAGCTATTGTTAAACTAAATTTGATTTGAATTCGTGATGCCACAATACCTTGAAGTCTATGAGTGCAAAATAATATCTGATATATTTCATATTTGGCATTGCTTCTTTTGAATAACTAATAGTTAAATGAAAGGCACAAGGATTCTGATAGAGTATTTAATGCTCGTTCGAATGAGCTATTGTTAAACTAAATTTGATTTGAATTCGTGATGCCACAATACCTTGAAGTCTATGAGTGCAAAATAATATCTGATATATTTCATATTTGGCATTGCTTCTTTTGAATAACTAATAGTTAAATGAAAGGCACAAGGATTCTGATAGAGTATTTAATGCTCGTTCGAATGAGCTATTGTTAAACTAAATTTGATTTGAATTCGTGATGCCACAATACCTTGAAGTCTATGAGTGCAAAATAATATCTGATATATTTCATATTTGGCATTGCTTCTTTTGAATAACTAATAGTTAAATGAAAGGCACAAGGATTCTGATAGAGTATTTAATGCTCGTTCGAATGAGCTATTGTTAAACTAAATTTGATTTGAATTCGTGATGCCACAATACCTTGAAGTCTATGAGTGCAAAATAATATCTGATATATTTCATATTTGGCATTGCTTCTTTTGAATAACTAATAGTTAAATGAAAGGCACAAGGATTCTGATAGAGTATTTAATGCTCGTTCGAATGAGCTATTGTTAAACTAAATTTGATTTGAATTCGTGATGCCACAATACCTTGAAGTCTATGAGTGCAAAATAATATCTGATATATTTCATATTTGGCATTGCTTCTTTTGAATAACTAATAGTTAAATGAAAGGCACAAGGATTCTGATAGAGTATTTAATGCTCGTTCGAATGAGCTATTGTTAAACTAAATTTGATTTGAATTCGTGATGCCACAATACCTTGAAGTCTATGAGTGCAAAATAATATCTGATATATTTCATATTTGGCATTGCTTCTTTTGAATAACTAATAGTTAAATGAAAGGCACAAGGATTCTGATAGAGTATTTAATGCTCGTTCGAATGAGCTATTGTTAAACTAAATTTGATTTGAATTCGTGATGCCACAATACCTTGAAGTCTATGAGTGCAAAATAATATCTGATATTTTTCATATTTGGCATTGCTTCTTTTGAATAACTAATAGTTAAATGAAAGGCACAAGGATTCTGATAGAGTATTTAATGCTTGTTCGAATGAGCTATTGTTAAACTAAATTTGATTTGAATTCGTGATGCCACAATACCTTGAAGTCTATGAGTGCAAAATAATATCTGATATATTTCATATTTGGCATTGCTTCTTTTGAATAACTAATAGTTAAATGAAAGGCACAAGGATTCTGATAGAGTATTTAATGCTCGTTCGAATGAGCTATTGTTAAACTAAATTTGATTTGAATTCGTGATGCCACAATACCTTGAAGTCTATGAGTGCAAAATAATATCTGATATTTTTCATATTTGGCATTGCTTCTTTTGAATAACTAATAGTTAAATGAAAGGCACAAGGATTCTGATAGAGTATTTAATGCTCGTTCGAATGAGCTATTGTTAAACTAAATTTGATTTGAATTCGTGATGCCACAATACCTTGAAGTCTATGAGTGCAAAATAATATCTGATATTTTTCATATTTGGCATTGCTTCTTTTGAATAACTAATAGTTAAATGAAAGGCACAAGGATTCTGATAGAGTATTTAATGCTTGTTCGAATGAGCTATTGTTAAACTAAATTTGATTTGAATTCGTGATGCCACAATACCTTGAAGTCTATGAGTGCAAAATAATATCTGATATATTTCATATTTGGCATTGCTTCTTTTGAATAACTAATAGTTAAATGAAAGGCACAAGGATTCTGATAGAGTATTTAATGCTCGTTCGAATGAGCTATTGTTAAACTAAATTTGATTTGAATTCGTGATGCCACAATACCTTGAAGTCTATGAGTGCAAAATAATATCTGATATATTTCATATTTGGCATTGCTTCTTTTGAATAACTAATAGTTAAATGAAAGGCACAAGGATTCTGATAGAGTATTTAATGCTCGTTCGAATGAGCTATTGTTAAACTAAATTTGATTTGAATTCGTGATGCCACAATACCTTGAAGTCTATGAGTGCAAAATAATATCTGATATATTTCATATTTGGCATTGCTTCTTTTGAATAACTAATAGTTAAATGAAAGGCACAAGGATTCTGATAGAGTATTTAATGCTCGTTCGAATGAGCTATTGTTAAACTAAATTTGATTTGAATTCGTGATGCCACAATACCTTGAAGTCTATGAGTGCAAAATAATATCTGATATATTTCATATTTGGCATTGCTTCTTTTGAATAACTAATAGTTAAATGAAAGGCACAAGGATTCTGATAGAGTATTTAATGCTCGTTCGAATGAGCTATTGTTAAACTAAATTTGATTTGAATTCGTGATGCCACAATACCTTGAAGTCTATGAGTGCAAAATAATATCTGATATTTTTCATATTTGGCATTGCTTCTTTTGAATAACTAATAGTTAAATGAAAGGCACAAGGATTCTGATAGAGTATTTAATGCTCGTTCGAATGAGCTATTGTTAAACTAAATTTGATTTGAATTCGTGATGCCACAATACTTTAAGTCTATGAGTGCAAAATAATATCTGATATTTTTCATATTTGGCATTGCTTCTTTTGAATAACTAATAGTTAAATGAAAGGCACAAGGATTCTGATAGAGTATTTAATGCTCGTTCGAATGAGCTATTGTTAAACTAAATTTGATTTGAATTCGTGATGCCACAATACCTTGAAGTCTATGAGTGCAAAATAATATCTGATATTTTTCATATTTGGCATTGCTTCTTTTGAATAACTAATAGTTAAATGAAAGGCACAAGGATTCTGATAGAGTATTTAATGCTCGTTCGAATGAGCTATTGTTAAACTAAATTTGATTTGAATTCGTGATGCCACAATACCTTGAAGTCTATGAGTGCAAAATAATATCTGATATTTTTCATATTTGGCATTGCTTCTTTTGAATAACTAATAGTTAAATGAAAGGCACAAGGATTCTGATAGAGTATTTAATGCTCGTTCGAATGAGCTATTGTTAAACTAAATTTGATTTGAATTCGTGATGCCACAATACCTTGAAGTCTATGAGTGCAAAATAATATCTGATATTTTTCATATTTGGCATTGCTTCTTTTGAATAACTAATAGTTAAATGAAAGGCACAAGGATTCTGATAGAGTATTTAATGCTCGTTCGAATGAGCTATTGTTAAACTAAATTTGATTTGAATTCGTGATGCCACAATACCTTGAAGTCTATGAGTGCAAAATAATATCTGATATTTTTCATATTTGGCATTGCTTCTTTTGAATAACTAATAGTTAAATGAAAGGCACAAGGATTCTGATAGAGTATTTAATGCTCGTTCGAATGAGCTATTGTTAAACTAAATTTGATTTGAATTCGTGATGCCACAATACCTTGAAGTCTATGAGTGCAAAATAAAATCTGATATTTTTCATATTTGGCATTGCTTCTTTTGAATAACTAATAGTTAAATGAAAGGCACAAGGATTCTGATAGAGTATTTAATGCTCGTTCGAATGAGCTATTGTTAAACTAAATTTGATTTGAATTCGTGATGCCACAATACTTTGAAGTCTATGAGTGCAAAATAAAATCTGATATTTTTCATATTTGGCATTGCTTCTTTTGAATAACTAATAGTTAAATGAAAGGCACAAGGATTCTGATAGAGTATTTAATGCTCGTTCGAATGAGCTATTGTTAAACTAAATTTGATTTGAATTCGTGATGCCACAATACTTTGAAGTCTATGAGTGCAAAATAAAATCTGATATTTTTCATATTTGGCATTGCTTCTTTTGAATAACTAATAGTTAAATGAAAGGCACAAGGATTCTGATAGAGTATTTAATGCTCGTTCGAATGAGCTATTGTTAAACTAAATTTGATTTGAATTCGTGATGCCACAATACTTTGAAGTCTATGAGTGCAAAATAAATAGGTTATTTTTCATATTTGGCATTGCTTCTTTTGAATAACTAATAGTTAAATGAAAGGCACAAGGATTCTGATAGAGTATTTAATGCTCGTTCGAATGAGCTATTGTTAAACTAAATTTGATTTGAATTCGTGATGCCACAATACTTTGAAGTCTATGAGTGCAAAATAATATCTGATATTTTTCATATTTGGCATTGCTTCTTTTGAATAACTAATAGTTAAATGAAAGGCACAAGGATTCTGATAGAGTATTTAATGCTCGTTCGAATGAGCTATTGTTAAACTAAATTTGATTTGAATTCGTGATGCCACAATACTTTGAAGTCTATGAGTGCAAAATAATATCTGATATTTTTCATATTTGGCATTGCTTCTTTTGAATAACTAATAGTTAAATGAAAGGCACAAGGATTCTGATAGAGTATTTAATGCTCGTTCGAATGAGCTATTGTTAAACTAAATTTGATTTGAATTCGTGATGCCACAATACTTTGAAGTCTATGAGTGCAAAATAAAATCTGATATTTTTCATATTTGGCATTGCTTCTTTTGAATAACTAATAGTTAAATGAAAGGCACAAGGATTCTGATAGAGTATTTAATGCTCGTTCGAATGAGCTATTGTTAAACTAAATTTGATTTGAATTCGTGATGCCAGAATACTTTGAAGTCTATGAGTGCAAAATAAAATCTGATATTTTTCATATTTGGCATTGCTTCTTTTGAATAACTAATAGTTAAATGAAAGGCACAAGGATTCTGATAGAGTATTTAATGCTCGTTCGAATGAGCTATTGTTAAACTAAATTTGATTTGAATTCGTGATGCCAGAATACTTTGAAGTCTATGAGTGCAAAATAAAATCTGATATTTTTCATATTTGGCATTGCTTCTTTTGAATAACTAATAGTTAAATGAAAGGCACAAGGATTCTGATAGAGTATTTAATGCTCGTTCGAATGAGCTATTGTTAAACTAAATTTGATTTAATTCGTGATGCCACAATACTTTGAAGTCTATGAGTGCAAAATAAAATCTGATATTTTTCATATTTGGCATTGCTTCTTTTGAAATACTAATAGTTAAATGAAAGGCACAAGGATTCTGATAGAGTATTTAATGCTCGTTCGAATGAGCTATTGTTAAACTAAATTTGATTTGAATTCGTGATGCCACAATACTTTGAAGTCTATGAGTGCAAAATAAAATCTGATATTTTTCATATTTGGCATTGCTTCTTTTGAATAACTAATAGTTAAATGAAAGGCACAAGGATTCTGATAGAGTATTTAATGCTCGTTCGAATGAGCTATTGTTAAACTAAATTTGATTTGAATTCGTGATGCCACAATACTTTGAAGTCTATGAGTGCAAAATAAAATCTGATATTTTTTATATTTGGCATTGCTTCTTTTGAATAACTAATAGTTAAATGAAAGACACAAGGATTCTGATAGAGTATTTAATGCTCGTTCGAATGAGCTATTGTTAAACTAAATTTGATTTGAATTCGTGATGCCACAATACTTTGAAGTCTATGAGTGCAAAATAAAATCTGATATTTTTCATATTTGGCATTGCTTCTTTTGAATAACTAATAGTTAAATAAAAGGCACAAGGATTCTGATAGAGTATTTAATGCTCGTTCGAATGAGCTATTGTTAAACTAAATTTGATTTGAATTCGTGATGCCAGAATACTTTGAAGTCTATGAGTGCAAAATAAAATCTGATATTTTTCATATTTGGCATTGCTTCTTTTGAATAACTAATAGTTAAATGAAAGGCACAAGGATTCTGATAGAGTATTTAATGCTCGTTCGAATGAGCTATTGTTAAACTAAATTTGATTTGAATTCGTGATGCCAGAATACTTTGAAGTCTATGAGTGCAAAATAAAATCTGATATTTTTCATATTTGGCATTGCTTCTTTTGAATAACTAATAGTTAAATAAAAGGCACAAGGATTCTGATAGAGTATTTAATGCTCGTTCGAATGAGCTATTGTTAAACTAAATTTGATTTGAATTCGTGATGCCAGAATACTTTGAAGTCTATGAGTGCAAAATAAAATCTGATATTTTTCATATTTGGCATTGCTTCTTTTGAATAACTAATAGTTAAATGAAAGGCACAAGGATTCTGATAGAGTATTTAATGCTCGTTCGAATGAGCTATTGTTAAACTAAATTTGATTTGAATTCGTGATGCCAGAATACTTTGAAGTCTATGAGTGCAAAATAAAATCTGATATTTTTCATATTTGGCATTGCTTCTTTTGAATAACTAATAGTTAAATAAAAGGCACAAGGATTCTGATAGAGTATTTAATGCTCGTTCGAATGAGCTATTGTTAAACTAAATTTGATTTGAATTCGTGATGCCAGAATACTTTGAAGTCTATGAGTGCAAAATAAAATCTGATATTTTTCATATTTGGCATTGCTTCTTTTGAATAACTAATAGTTAAATGAAAGGCACAAGGATTCTGATAGAGTATTTAATGCTCGTTCGAATGAGCTATTGTTAAACTAAATTTGATTTGTATTCGTGATGCCAGAATACTTTGAAGTCTATGAGTGCAAAATAAAATCTGATATTTTTCATATTTGGCATTGCTTCTTTTGAATAACTAATAGTTAAATGAAAGGCACAAGGATTCCGATAGAGTATTTAATGCTCGTTCGAATGAGCTATTGTTAAACTAAATTTGATTTGAATTCGTGATGCCACAATACTTTGAAGTCTATGAGTGCAAAATAAAATCCGATATTTTTCATATTTGGCATTGCTTCTTTGAATAACTAATAGTTAAATGAAAGGCACAAGGATTCTGATAGAGTATTTAATTCTCGTTCGAATGAGCTATTGTTAAACTAAATTTGATTTGAATTCGTGATGCCACAATACTTTGAAGTCTATGAGTGCAAAATAAAATCCGATATTTTTCATATTTGGCATTGCTTCTTTTGAATAACTAATAGTTAAATGAAAGGCACAAGGATTCTGATAGAGTATTTAATGCTCGTTCGAATGAGCTATTGTTAAACTAAATTTGATTTGAATTCGTGATGCCACAATACTTTGAAGTCTATGAGTGCAAAATAAAATCTGATATTTTTCATATTTGGCATTGCTTCTTTTGAATAACTAATAGTTAAATAAAAGGCACAAGGATTCTGATAGAGTATTTAATGCTCGTTCGAATGAGCTATTGTTAAACTAAATTTGATTTGAATTCGTGATGCCACAATACTTTGAAGTCTATGAGTGCAAAATAAAATCTGATATTTTTTATATTTGGCATTGCTTCTTTTGAATAACTAATAGTTAAATGAAAGACACAAGGATTCTGATAGAGTATTTAATGCTCGTTCGAATGAGCTATTGTTAAACTAAATTTGATTTGAATTCGTGATTCAAAGTGATGTGGCATCTCGAATTCATATCCGTTTTGCTTCATTAATAGCTCGTTAGAATCAGCATGAAAAACTGTATTAGATTCTTGGATAAATTTATCTACTATTGGTTATAAAAAAGTTATGATAGGGAAATTAAAAAATATCGGATATTAATTGACACTTAAGAACTTCAAAGTGATGTGGCATCTCGAATTCAAATCCGTTTTGCTTTATTAATAGCTCGTTAGAATCAGCATAAAAAACTGTATTAGAATCCTTGGATAAATTTATCTACTATTGGTTATAAAAAAGTTATGATAGGGGAATTAAAAAATATCGGATATTAATTGACACTTAAGAACTTCAAAGTGATGTGGCATCTCGAATTCAAATCCGTTTTGCTTTATTAATAGCTCGTTAGAATCAGCATGAAAAACTGTATTAGAATCCTTGGATAAATTTATCTACTATTGGTTATAAAAAAGTTATGATAGGGAAATTAAAAAATATCGGATATTAATTGACACTTAAGAACTTCAAAGTGATGTGGCATCTCGAATTCAAATCCGTTTTGCTTTATTAATAGCTCGTTAGAATCAGCATGAAAAACTGTATTAGAATCCTTGGATAAATTTATCTACTATTGGTTATAAAAAAGTTATGATAGGGAAATTAAAAAATATCGGATATTAATTGACACTTAAGAACTTCAAAGTGATGTGGCATCTCGAATTCAAATCCGTTTTGCTTTATTAATAGCTCGTTAGAATCAGCATGAAAAACTGTATTAGAATCCTTGGATAAATTTATCTACTATTGGTTATAAAAAAGTTATGATAGGGGAATTAAAAAATATCGGATATTAATTGACACTTAAGAACTTCAAAGTGATGTGGCATCTCGAATTCAAATCCGTTTTGCTTTATTAATAGCTCGTTAGAATCAGCATGAAAACTGTATTAGAATCCTTGGATAAATTTATCTACTATTGGTTATAAAAAAGTTATGATAGGGAAATTAAAAAATATCGGATATTAATTGACACTTAAGAACTTCAAAGTGATGTGGCATCTCGAATTCAAATCCGTTTTGCTTTATTAATAGCTCGTTAGAATCAGCATGAAAAACTGTATTAGAATCCTTGGATAAATTTATCTACTATTGGTTATAAAAAAGTTATGATAGGGGAATTAAAAAATATCGGATATTAATTGACACTTAAGAACTTCAAAGTGATGTGGCATCTCGAATTCATATCCGTTTTGCTTCATTAATAGCTCGTTAGAATCAGCATGAAAAACTGTATTAGAATCCTTGGATAAATTTATCTACTATTGGTTATAAAAAAGTTATGATAGGGAAATTAAAAAATATCGGATATTAATTGACACTTAAGAACTTCAAAGTGATGTGGCATCTCGAATTCAAATCCGTTTTGCTTTATTAATAGCTCGTTAGAATCAGCATAAAAAACTGTATTAGAATCCTTGGATAAATTTATCTACTATTGGTTATAAAAAAGTTATGATAGGGGAATTAAAAAATATCGGATATTAATTGACACTTAAGAACTTCAAAGTGATGTGGCATCTCGAATTCAAATCCGTTTTGCTTTATTAATAGCTCGTTAGAATCAGCATGAAAAACTGTATTAGAATCCTTGGATAAATTTATCTACTATTGGTTATAAAAAAGTTATGATAGGGAAATTAAAAAATATCGGATATTAATTGACACTTAAGAACTTCAAAGTGATGTGGCATCTCGAATTCAAATCCGTTTTGCTTTATTAATAGCTCGTTAGAATCAGCATGAAAAACTGTATTAGAATCCTTGGATAAATTTATCTACTATTGGTTATAAAAAAGTTATGATAGGGGAATTAAAAAATATCGGATATTAATTGACACTTAAGAACTTCAAAGTGATGTGGCATCTCGAATTCAAATCCGTTTTGCTTTATTAATAGCTCGTTAGAATCAGCATGAAAAACTGTATTAGAATCCTTGGATAAATTTATCTACTATTGGTTATAAAAAAGTTATGATAGGGGAATTAAAAAATATCGGATATTAATTGACACTTAAGAACTTCAAAGTGATGTGGCATCTCGAATTCAAATCCGTTTTGCTTTATTAATAGCTCGTTAGAATCAGCATGAAAACTGTATTAGAATCCTTGGATAAATTTATCTACTATTGGTTATAAAAAAGTTATGATAGGGAAATTAAAAAATATCGGATATTAATTGACACTTAAGAACTTCAAAGTGATGTGGCATCTCGAATTCAAATCCGTTTTGCTTTATTAATAGCTCGTTAGAATCAGCATGAAAAACTGTATTAGAATCCTTGGATAAATTTATCTACTATTGGTTATAAAAAAGTTATGATAGGGGAATTAAAAAATATCGGATATTAATTGACACTTAAGAACTTCAAAGTGATGTGGCATCTCGAATTCATATCCGTTTTGCTTCATTAATAGCTCGTTAGAATCAGCATGAAAAACTGTATTAGAATCCTTGGATAAATTTATCTACTATTGGTTATAAAAAAGTTATGATAGGGAAATTAAAAAATATCGGATATTAATTGACACTTAAGAACTTCAAAGTGATGTGGCATCTCGAATTCAAATCCGTTTTGCTTTATTAATAGCTCGTTAGAATCAGCATAAAAAACTGTATTAGAATCCTTGGATAAATTTATCTACTATTGGTTATAAAAAAGTTATGATAGGGGAATTAAAAAATATCGGATATTAATTGACACTTAAGAACTTCAAAGTGATGTGGCATCTCGAATTCAAATCCGTTTTGCTTTATTAATAGCTCGTTAGAATCAGCATGAAAAACTGTATTAGAATCCTTGGATAAATTTATCTACTATTGGTTATAAAAAAGTTATGATAGGGAAATTAAAAAATATCGGATATTAATTGACACTTAAGAACTTCAAAGTGATGTGGCATCTCGAATTCAAATCCGTTTTGCTTTATTAATAGCTCGTTAGAATCAGCATGAAAAACTGTATTAGAATCCTTGGATAAATTTATCTACTATTGGTTATAAAAAAGTTATGATAGGGGAATTAAAAAATATCGGATATTAATTGACACTTAAGAACTTCAAAGTGATGTGGCATCTCGAATTCAAATCCGTTTTGCTTTATTAATAGCTCGTTAGAATCAGCATGAAAAACTGTATTAGAATCCTTGGATAAATTTATCTACTATTGGTTATAAAAAAGTTATGATAGGGAAATTAAAAAATATCGGATATTAATTGACACTTAAGAACTTCAAAGTGATGTGGCATCTCGAATTCAAATCCGTTTTGCTTTATTAATAGCTCGTTAGAATCAGCATAAAAAACTGTATTAGAATCCTTGGATAAATTTATCTACTATTGGTTATCAAAAGTTATGATAGGGGAATTAAAAAATATCGGATATTAATTGACACTTAAGAACTTCAAAGTGATGTGGCATCTCGAATTCAAATCCGTTTTGCTTTATTAATAGCTCGTTAGAATCAGCATGAAAAACTGTATTAGAATCCTTGGATAAATTTATCTACTATTGGTTATAAAAAAGTTATGATAGGGAAATTAAAAAATATCGGATATTAATTGACACTTAAGAACTTCAAAGTGATGTGGCATCTCGAATTCAAATCCGTTTTGCTTTATTAATAGCTCGTTAGAATCAGCATGAAAAACTGTATTAGAATCCTTGGATAAATTTATCTACTATTGGTTATAAAAAAGTTATGATAGGGGAATTAAAAAATATCGGATATTAATTGACACTTAAGAACTTCAAAGTGATGTGGCATCTCGAATTCAAATCCGTTTTGCTTTATTAATAGCTCGTTAGAATCAGCATGAAAAACTGTATTAGAATCCTTGGATAAATTTATCTACTATTGGTTATAAAAAAGTTATGATAGGGAAATTAAAAAATATCGGATATTAATTGACACTTAAGAACTTCAAAGTGATGTGGCATCTCGAATTCAAATCCGTTTTGCTTTATTAATAGCTCGTTAGAATCAGCATGAAAAACTGTATTAGAATCCTTGGATAAATTTATCTACTATTGGTTATAAAAAAGTTATGATAGGGGAATTAAAAAATATCGGATATTAATTGACACTTAAGAACTTAAAAGTGATGTGGCATCTCGAATTCATATCCGTTTTGCTTCAATAATAGCTCGTTAGAATCAGCATGAAAAACTGTATTAGAATCCTTGGATAAATTTATCTACTATTGGTTATAAAAAAGTTATGATAGGGAAATTAAAAAATATCGGATATTAATTGACACTTAAGAACTTCAAAGTGATGTGGCATCTCGAATTCAAATCCGTTTTGCTTTATTAATAGCTCGTTAGAATCAGCATAAAAAACTGTATTAGAATCCTTGGATAAATTTATCTACTATTGGTTATAAAAAAGTTATGATAGGGGAATTAAAAAATATCGGATATTAATTGACACTTAAGAACTTCAAAGTGATGTGGCATCTCGAATTCAAATCCGTTTTGCTTTATTAATAGCTCGTTAGAATCAGCATGAAAAACTGTATTAGAATCCTTGGATAAATTTATCTACTATTGGTTATAAAAAAGTTATGATAGGGGAATTAAAAAATATCGGATATTAATTGACACTTAAGAACTTCAAAGTGATGTGGCATCTCGAATTCAAATCCGTTTTGCTTTATTAATAGCTCGTTAGAATCAGCATAAAAAACTGTATTAGAATCCTTGGATAAATTTATCTACTATTGGTTATAAAAAAGTTATGATAGGGGAATTAAAAATATCGGATATTAATTGACACTTAAGAACTTCAAAGTGATGTGGCATCTCGAATTCAAATCCGTTTTGCTTTATTAATAGCTCGTTAGAATCAGCATGAAAAACTGTATTAGAATCCTTGGATAAATTTATCTACTATTGGTTATAAAAAAGTTATGATAGGGAAATTAAAAAATATCGGATATTAATTGACACTTAAGAACTTCAAAGTGATGTGGCATCTCGAATTCAAATCCGTTTTGCTTTATTAATAGCTCGTTAGAATCAGCATGAAAAACTGTATTAGAATCCTTGGATAAATTTATCTACTATTGGTTATAAAAAAGTTATGATAGGGGAATTAAAAAATATCGGATATTAATTGACACTTAAGAACTTCAAAGTGATGTGGCATCTCGAATTCAAATCCGTTTTGCTTTATTAATAGCTCGTTAGAATCAGCATGAAAAACTGTATTAGAATCCTTGGATAAATTTATCTACTATTGGTTATAAAAAAGTTATGATAGGGGAATTAAAAAATATCGGATATTAATTGACACTTAAGAACTTCAAAGTGATGTGGCATCTCGAATTCAAATCCGTTTTGCTTTATTAATAGCTCGTTAGAATCAGCATGAAAAACTGTATTAGAATCCTTGGATAAATTTATCTACTATTGGTTATAAAAAGTTATGATAGGGAAATTAAAAAATATCGGATATTAATTGACACTTAAGAACTTCAAAGTGATGTGGCATCTCGAATTCAAATCCGTTTTGCTTTATTAATAGCTCGTTAGAATCAGCATGAAAAACTGTATTAGAATCCTTGGATAAATTTATCTACTATTGGTTATAAAAAAGTTATGATAGGGGAATTAAAAAATATCGGATGTTAATTGACACTTAAGAACTTCAAAGTGATGTGGCATCTCGAATTCAAATCCGTTTTGCTTTATTAATAGCTCGTTAGAATCAGCATGAAAAACTGTATTAGAATCCTTGGATAAATTTATCTACTATTGGTTATAAAAAAGTTATGATAGGGAAATTAAAAAATATCGGATATTAATTGACACTTAAGAACTTCAAAGTGATGTGGCATCTCGAATTCAAATCCGTTTTGCTTTATTAATAGCTCGTTAGAATCAGCATGAAAAACTGTATTAGAATCCTTGGATAAATTTATCTACTATTGGTTATAAAAAAGTTATGATAGGGGAATTAAAAAATATCGGATATTAATTGACACTTAAGAACTTCAAAGTGATGTGGCATCTCGAATTCAAATCCGTTTTGCTTTATTAATAGCTCGTTAGAATCAGCATGAAAAACTGTATTAGAATCCTTGGATAAATTTATCTACTATTGGTTATAAAAAAGTTATGATAGGGAAATTAAAAAATATCGGATATTAATTGACACTTAAGAACTTCAAAGTGATGTGGCATCTCGAATTCAAATCCGTTTTGCTTTATTAATAGCTCGTTAGAATTAGCATGAAAAACTGTATTAGAATCCTTGGATAAATTTATCTACTATTGGTTATAAAAAAGTTATGATAGGGGAATTAAAAAATATCGGATATTAATTGACACTTAAGAACTTCAAAGTGATGTGGCATCTCGAATTCAAATCCGTTTTGCTTTATTAATAGCTCGTTAGAATCAGCATGAAAAACTGTATTAGAATCCTTGGATAAATTTATCTACTATTGGTTATAAAAAAGTTATGATAGGGGAATTAAAAAATATCGGATATTAATTGACACTTAAGAACTTCAAAGTGATGTGGCATCTCGAATTCAAATCCGTTTTGCTTTATTAATAGCTCGTTAGAATCAGCATGAAAAACTGTATTAGAATCCTTGGATAAATTTATCTACTATTGGTTATAAAAAAGTTATGATAGGGGAATTAAAAAATATCGGATATTAATTGACACTTAAGAACTTCAAAGTGATGTGGCATCTCGAATTCAAATCCGTTTTGCTTTATTAATAGCTCGTTAGAATCAGCATGAAAAACTGTATTAGAATCCTTGGATAAATTTATCTACTATTGGTTATAAAAAAGTTATGATAGGGAAATTAAAAAATATCGGATATTAATTGACACTTAAGAACTTCAAAGTGATGTGGCATCTCGAATTCAAATCCGTTTTGCTTTATTAATAGCTCGTTAGAATCAGCATGAAAAACTGTATTAGAATCCTTGGATAAATTTATCTACTATTGGTTATAAAAAAGTTATGATAGGGGAATTAAAAAATATCGGATATTAATTGACACTTAAGAACTTCAAAGTGATGTGGCATCTCGAATTCAAATCCGTTTTGCTTTATTAATAGCTCGTTAGAATCAGCATGAAAAACTGTATTAGAATCCTTGGATAAATTTATCTACTATTGGTTATAAAAAAGTTATGATAGGGGAATTAAAAAATATCGGATATTAATTGACACTTAAGAACTTCAAAGTGATGTGGCATCTCGAATTCAAATCCGTTTTGCTTTATTAATAGCTCGTTAGAATCAGCATGAAAAACTGTATTAGAATCCTTGGATAAATTTATCTACTATTGGTTATAAAAAAGTTATGATAGGGAAATTAAAAAATATCGGATATTAATTGACACTTAAGAACTTCAAAGTGATGTGGCATCTCGAATTCAAATCCGTTTTGCTTTATTAATAGCTCGTTAGAATCAGCATGAAAAACTGTATTAGAATCCTTGGATAAATTTATCTACTATTGGTTATAAAAAAGTTATGATAGGGGAATTAAAAAATATCGGATGTTAATTGACACTTAAGAACTTCAAAGTGATGTGGCATCTCGAATTCAAATCCGTTTTGCTTTATTAATAGCTCGTTAGAATCAGCATGAAAAACTGTATTAGAATCCTTGGATAAATTTATCTACTATTGGTTATAAAAAAGTTATGATAGGGAAATTAAAAAATATCGGATATTAATTGACACTTAAGAACTTCAAAGTGATGTGGCATCTCGAATTCAAATCCGTTTTGCTTTATTAATAGCTCGTTAGAATCAGCATAAAAAACTGTATTAGAATCCTTGGATAAATTTATCTACTATTGGTTATAAAAAAGTTATGATAGGGAAATTAAAAGTTTGAAGTTCTTAAGTGTCAATTAATATCCGATATTTTTTAATTCCCCTATCATAACTTTTTTATAACCAATAGTAGATAAATTTATCCAAGGATTCTAATACAGTTTTTCATGCTGATTCTAACGAGCTATTAATAAAGCAAAACGGATTTGAATTCGAGATGCCACATCACTTTGAAGTTCTTAAGTGTCAATTAATATCCGATATTTTTTAATTTCCCTATCATAACTTTTTTATAACCAATAGTAGATAAATTTATCCAAGGATTCTAATACAGTTTTCATGCTGATTCTAACGAGCTATTAATAAAGCAAAACGGATTTGAATTCGAGATGCCACATCACTTTGAAGTTCTTAAGTGTCAATTAATATCCGATATTTTTTAATTCCCCTATCATAACTTTTTTATAACCAATAGTAGATAAATTTATCCAAGGATTCTAATACAGTTTTTCATGCTAATTCTAACGAGCTATTAATAAAGCAAAACGGATTTGAATTCGAGATGCCACATCACTTTGAAGTTCTTAAGTGTCAATTAATATCCGATATTTTTTAATTTCCCTATCATAACTTTTTTATAACCAATAGTAGATAAATTTATCCAAGGATTCTAATACAGTTTTTCATGCTGATTCTAACGAGCTATTAATAAAGCAAAACGGATTTGAATTCGAGATGCCACATCACTTTGAAGTTCTTAAGTGTCAATTAATATCCGATATTTTTTAATTCCCCTATCATAACTTTTTTATAACCAATAGTAGATAAATTTATCCAAGGATTCTAATACAGTTTTTCATGCTGATTCTAACGAGCTATTAATAAAGCAAAACGGATTTGAATTCGAGATGCCACATCACTTTGAAGTTCTTAAGTGTCAATTAATATCCGATATTTTTTAATTTCCCTATCATAACTTTTTTATAACCAATAGTAGATAAATTTATCCAAGGATTCTAATACAGTTTTTCATGCTGATTCTAACGAGCTATTAATAAAGCAAAACGGATTTGAATTCGAGATGCCACATCACTTTGAAGTTCTTAAGTGTCAATTAACATCCGATATTTTTTAATTCCCCTATCATAACTTTTTTATAACCAATAGTAGATAAATTTATCCAAGGATTCTAATACAGTTTTTCATGCTGATTCTAACGAGCTATTAATAAAGCAAAACGGATTTGAATTCGAGATGCCACATCACTTTGAAGTTCTTAAGTGTCAATTAATATCCGATATTTTTTAATTTCCCTATCATAACTTTTTATAACCAATAGTAGATAAATTTATCCAAGGATTCTAATACAGTTTTTCATGCTGATTCTAACGAGCTATTAATAAAGCAAAACGGATTTGAATTCGAGATGCCACATCACTTTGAAGTTCTTAAGTGTCAATTAATATCCGATATTTTTTAATTCCCCTATCATAACTTTTTTATAACCAATAGTAGATAAATTTATCCAAGGATTCTAATACAGTTTTTCATGCTGATTCTAACGAGCTATTAATAAAGCAAAACGGATTTGAATTCGAGATGCCACATCACTTTGAAGTTCTTAAGTGTCAATTAATATCCGATATTTTTTAATTCCCCTATCATAACTTTTTTATAACCAATAGTAGATAAATTTATCCAAGGATTCTAATACAGTTTTTCATGCTGATTCTAACGAGCTATTAATAAAGCAAAACGGATTTGAATTCGAGATGCCACATCACTTTGAAGTTCTTAAGTGTCAATTAATATCCGATATTTTTTAATTTCCCTATCATAACTTTTTTATAACCAATAGTAGATAAATTTATCCAAGGATTCTAATACAGTTTTTCATGCTGATTCTAACGAGCTATTAATAAAGCAAAACGGATTTGAATTCGAGATGCCACATCACTTTGAAGTTCTTAAGTGTCAATTAATATCCGATATTTTTAATTCCCCTATCATAACTTTTTTATAACCAATAGTAGATAAATTTATCCAAGGATTCTAATACAGTTTTTTATGCTGATTCTAACGAGCTATTAATAAAGCAAAACGGATTTGAATTCGAGATGCCACATCACTTTGAAGTTCTTAAGTGTCAATTAATATCCGATATTTTTTAATTCCCCTATCATAACTTTTTTATAACCAATAGTAGATAAATTTATCCAAGGATTCTAATACAGTTTTTCATGCTGATTCTAACGAGCTATTAATAAAGCAAAACGGATTTGAATTCGAGATGCCACATCACTTTGAAGTTCTTAAGTGTCAATTAATATCCGATATTTTTTAATTCCCCTATCATAACTTTTTTATAACCAATAGTAGATAAATTTATCCAAGGATTCTAATACAGTTTTTATTGCTGATTCTAACGAGCTATTAATAAAGCAAAACGGATTTGAATTCGAGATGCCACATCACTTTGAAGTTCTTAAGTGTCAATTAATATCCGATATTTTTTAATTTCCCTATCATAACTTTTTTATAACCAATAGTAGATAAATTTATCCAAGGATTCTAATACAGTTTTTCATGCTGATTCTAACGAGCTATTATTGAAGCAAAACGGATATGAATTCGAGATGCCACATCACTTTTAAGTTCTTAAGTGTCAATTAATATCCGATATTTTTTAATTCCCCTATCATAACTTTTTTATAACCAATAGTAGATAAATTTATCCAAGGATTCTAATACAGTTTTTCATGCTGATTCTAACGAGCTATTAATAAAGCAAAACGGATTTGAATTCGAGATGCCACATCACTTTGAAGTTCTTAAGTGTCAATTAATATCCGATATTTTTTAATTTCCCTATCATAACTTTTTTATAACCAATAGTAGATAAATTTATCCAAGGATTCTAATACAGTTTTTCATGCTGATTCTAACGAGCTATTAATAAAGCAAAACGGATTTGAATTCGAGATGCCACATCACTTTGAAGTTCTTAAGTGTCAATTAATATCCGATATTTTTTAATTCCCCTATCATAACTTTTTTATAACCAATAGTAGATAAATTTATCCAAGGATTCTAATACAGTTTTTCATGCTGATTCTAACGAGCTATTAATAAAGCAAAACGGATTTGAATTCGAGATGCCACATCACTTTGAAGTTCTTAAGTGTCAATTAATATCCGATATTTTTTAATTTCCCTATCATAACTTTTTTATAACCAATAGTAGATAAATTTATCCAAGGATTCTAATACAGTTTTTCATGCTGATTCTAACGAGCTATTAATAAAGCAAAACGGATTTGAATTCGAGATGCCACATCACTTTGAAGTTCTTAAGTGTCAATTAATATCCGATATTTTTTAATTCCCCTATCATAACTTTTTTATAACCAATAGTAGATAAATTTATCCAAGGATTCTAATACAGTTTTTTATGCTGATTCTAACGAGCTATTAATAAAGCAAAACGGATTTGAATTCGAGATGCCACATCACTTTGAAGTTCTTAAGTGTCAATTAATATCCGATATTTTTTAATTTCCCTATCATAACTTTTTATAACCAATAGTAGATAAATTTATCCAAGGATTCTAATACAGTTTTTCATGCTGATTCTAACGAGCTATTAATGAAGCAAAACGGATATGAATTCGAGATGCCACATCACTTTGAAGTTCTTAAGTGTCAATTAATATCCGATATTTTTTAATTCCCCTATCATAACTTTTTTATAACCAATAGTAGATAAATTTATCCAAGGATTCTAATACAGTTTTTCATGCTGATTCTAACGAGCTATTAATAAAGCAAAACGGATTTGAATTCGAGATGCCACATCACTTTGAAGTTCTTAAGTGTCAATTAATATCCGATATTTTTTAATTTCCCTATCATAACTTTTTTATAACCAATAGTAGATAAATTTATCCAAGGATTCTAATACAGTTTTCATGCTGATTCTAACGAGCTATTAATAAAGCAAAACGGATTTGAATTCGAGATGCCACATCACTTTGAAGTTCTTAAGTGTCAATTAATATCCGATATTTTTTAATTCCCCTATCATAACTTTTTTATAACCAATAGTAGATAAATTTATCCAAGGATTCTAATACAGTTTTTCATGCTGATTCTAACGAGCTATTAATAAAGCAAAACGGATTTGAATTCGAGATGCCACATCACTTTGAAGTTCTTAAGTGTCAATTAATATCCGATATTTTTTAATTCCCCTATCATAACTTTTTTATAACCAATAGTAGATAAATTTATCCAAGGATTCTAATACAGTTTTTCATGCTGATTCTAACGAGCTATTAATAAAGCAAAACGGATTTGAATTCGAGATGCCACATCACTTTGAAGTTCTTAAGTGTCAATTAATATCCGATATTTTTTAATTTCCCTATCATAACTTTTTTATAACCAATAGTAGATAAATTTATCCAAGGATTCTAATACAGTTTTTCATGCTGATTCTAACGAGCTATTAATAAAGCAAAACGGATTTGAATTCGAGATGCCACATCACTTTGAAGTTCTTAAGTGTCAATTAATATCCGATATTTTTTAATTCCCCTATCATAACTTTTTTATAACCAATAGTAGATAAATTTATCCAAGGATTCTAATACAGTTTTTTATGCTGATTCTAACGAGCTATTAATAAAGCAAAACGGATTTGAATTCGAGATGCCACATCACTTTGAAGTTCTTAAGTGTCAATTAATATCCGATATTTTTTAATTTCCCTATCATAACTTTTTTATAACCAATAGTAGATAAATTTATCCAAGGATTCTAATACAGTTTTTCATGCTGATTCTAACGAGCTATTAATGAAGCAAAACGGATATGAATTCGAGATGCCACATCACTTTGAAGTTCTTAAGTGTCAATTAATATCCGATATTTTTTAATTCCCCTATCATAACTTTTTTATAACCAATAGTAGATAAATTTATCCAAGGATTCTAATACAGTTTTTCATGCTGATTCTAACGAGCTATTAATAAAGCAAAACGGATTTGAATTCGAGATGCCACATCACTTTGAAGTTCTTAAGTGTCAATTAATATCCGATATTTTTTAATTTCCCTATCATAACTTTTTTATAACCAATAGTAGATAAATTTATCCAAGGATTCTAATACAGTTTTCATGCTGATTCTAACGAGCTATTAATAAAGCAAAACGGATTTGAATTCGAGATGCCACATCACTTTGAAGTTCTTAAGTGTCAATTAATATCCGATATTTTTTAATTCCCCTATCATAACTTTTTTATAACCAATAGTAGATAAATTTATCCAAGGATTCTAATACAGTTTTTCATGCTGATTCTAACGAGCTATTAATAAAGCAAAACGGATTTGAATTCGAGATGCCACATCACTTTGAAGTTCTTAAGTGTCAATTAATATCCGATATTTTTTAATTTCCCTATCATAACTTTTTTATAACCAATAGTAGATAAATTTATCCAAGGATTCTAATACAGTTTTTCATGCTGATTCTAACGAGCTATTAATAAAGCAAAACGGATTTGAATTCGAGATGCCACATCACTTTGAAGTTCTTAAGTGTCAATTAATATCCGATATTTTTTAATTTCCCTATCATAACTTTTTTATAACCAATAGTAGATAAATTTATCCAAGGATTCTAATACAGTTTTTCATGCTGATTCTAACGAGCTATTAATAAAGCAAAACGGATTTGAATTCGAGATGCCACATCACTTTGAAGTTCTTAAGTGTCAATTAATATCCGATATTTTTTAATTCCCCTATCATAACTTTTTTATAACCAATAGTAGATAAATTTATCCAAGGATTCTAATACAGTTTTTTATGCTGATTCTAACGAGCTATTAATAAAGCAAAACGGATTTGAATTCGAGATGCCACATCACTTTGAAGTTCTTAAGTGTCAATTAATATCCGATATTTTTTAATTTCCCTATCATAACTTTTTTATAACCAATAGTAGATAAATTTATCCAAGAATCTAATACAGTTTTTCATGCTGATTCTAACGAGCTATTAATGAAGCAAAACGGATATGAATTCGAGATGCCACATCACTTTGAATCACGAATTCAAATCAAATTTAGTTTAACAATAGCTCATTCGAACGAGCATTAAATACTCTATCAGAATCCTTGTGTCTTTCATTTAACTATTAGTTATTCAAAAGAAGCAATGCCAAATATAAAAAATATCAGATTTTATTTTGCACTCATAGACTTCAAAGTATTGTGGCATCACGAATTCAAATCAAATTTAGTTTAACAATAGCTCATTCGAACGAGCATTAAATACTCTATCAGAATCCTTGTGCCTTTTATTTAACTATTAGTTATTCAAAAGAAGCAATGCCAAATATGAAAAATATCAGATTTTATTTTGCACTCATAGACTTCAAAGTATTGTGGCATCACGAATTCAAATCAAATTTAGTTTAACAATAGCTCATTCGAACGAGCATTAAATACTCTATCAGAATCCTTGTGCCTTTCATTTAACTATTAGTTATTCAAAAGAAGCAATGCCAAATATGAAAAATATCGGATTTTATTTTGCACTCATAGACTTCAAAGTATTGTGGCATCACGAATTCAAATCAA